>JAJJWW010006856.1:0-107074 GCA_023531295.1 Papaver armeniacum
ATAGTCAACTTTTATTTGTCATCTCATAGGGCCCTTCTTTAGTGTAAATTGGGTGATCGAAAGCAATAATCTTTCTATATGGAGCAGTTATATCTCAACATCATCAAAGTCTTGAGTTGTTCCTATGTTAATCCTCTTATAGTGATATTTAACTCAACATGAGTTAGTATAATTTGTTTGAAGTCTCGGTCTTCATGCCATACACTAATCTATCCACGATGCGTGCTCCATCAGCATCAGCGACACTCCACATGGATATATTTCACCTCACAGAGAATAAGACAAGGAGACCTTTATCACCTTATGTTTTATTATCCTATGCGGAGATTCTTTCAACAAACCTAGGCGCACTTGAATATAAACAACATTATAGGGCTTAGAATCTCTAAAGTATTGGTGGTGGTTTTTAGTTTATGGGCGGAAAATTGTAAAGTCTATCTACTCGACCGACGCCGGAAGTAATAGACCTTTTAATATGTCTATAATCCGGTAATGAAATTGAAGAATATATAAAAAAATGATGAGTGCATGCATAGCTCTTCATATTGTATTGAAACTCAAGCTCCTAGATGAATTGTTCATTTGTTATAGAGCCTAATGAGTATTTTAAGCTCCTGATTGCATTATTCACTAATGAAATGGATCCATTTAAAAGTGTTGAGTGCAAGCCTCTCCGCTCATATATGTACGATAATTCAATATATTTATGTATATAAAATTTACTCGGAGATATTATGTAGCAACAATCCCAAATATTCATAAATTTTATCTTCAGACCAAAGATTATTCACCAAGGCATGGCCGCCTGGTGTTTTCCTATACTATATTCCCCCATCAGAACTCTCGATATTGGCATGACATGACGATTAATGTTCACCTCAACGGTAGTATGAATCTCGAAATGTAAGTATTGAGACCTACATGAAAACACTCACATAGGCTACACCACCCCTCGACAAAAGAGATGTTGGCGTTCGCCTCCTTTTAATTAAAAGTTGGCGCGATCGAGAACGCGTTTAAATTCTTAAGGAAAACTGTACTTTTCACATCAAGTCTCGAAAATTAATCACGACCCACACGATTTACTACGCGATTTAACAAACTTAGACTACTCCTAGCGGGACTAAGCAATCACCATAGTGACCACTGACGGGCCCACTAATGCCCTAGTTGATCGAGTCCTATTCAATTAACTCTCAAGCGCTCCGAACGTCAACTCTAAGATGGGTGTTCACAAGTAACTCAACGAGCCAAGACCGGAACTAAAAAAGGGTCTTAAATACATCGTGACCGTCAACTTTGTCAACCTTGTTGAACGGCTGAGATCTTCCCCGGAACGATCAAAAGGTGCCGGCGCACTCAACGGCGGACCAACTTCTTTCCTTCTCGATCGACTTGGAAGAAGTCCGAGGATCACAAATCGCTTGCCCAAACCAGGGCAAAGGCACTATTCTAAACCCACAAATTCGAGTCGGTAGTATATGACCACGTAAATCAATCATGACCATCCAACTTAGCTAGTGTTAGAGCATTGCTCGGTTAACTCGGCATGCGTTGTTATCTTCAAGCATGTTTGTCAATGTTAGTGATCAAAACTATAAGTCATGATTTCTAGCCTATTATAGCTAAAGGTCTCGGACTAGGATAGAAAGTGTAGTTTAGCTCAAGACTCCATGGAAATCATCATACAAGACCCAAGGATTTACTCAATGAGCTGGTGGAACTTAATCGACTAAAAGGTATGTGGAGACTTGAACTTATCTGTTACTCAAAAGTCTATTTACTCTATCTCCTATTCTTGAGACAAAAGTCGTTTTGATATATAGACTTCCATTATACACATTTGCTATTTTGTTTAGTTTAACTGCTTTATCTATTTCTCGAAATATGTGTTGGTAAGCTTTCGCTTTAGCAAAATTCATATTTACCTAGTGGCGAATGTCATGTTATGTTTCAATCACTTTGAAAATTGCTCTACTTAAAAATGATGCAGGTGGAATACCCACTATATAACGTCCTCTAGGAACGTTTCAATGATTGAAATGAGAGTTAATCATATAACCATTGGTAGGATATAAGCATTGTTGTGGAAACACATATATGTATAAGTCTGTCTTCAAACAAAAGTTTGCGAACTTTGTCGATCAAGAGAAACAGAATATGGCATGAGCCAAGTCCGTTTAACCGGCGGAAGTTCTCGACATTCTGCTGGAGTTTGTGAACTCCTTCCGTGATCTTAAGTCTACGAACCCAGTCGCTAACTTGAGTAGGTTATATCTAAAATCGATTTTTCTTGAACTCATGTTTATATAAACTAAGGAATGCTTTTGCAAACCGTGGCTATAAAGTTCATGTGAACGGAATTCGAGTGAATCAAATCGTTTTTGCCGATTATGTGTCTTGTGTAGTTACATAAGATCTAGCAATTGAACAACTCTCTAACTAGTTCATTTGAGTCATTTTAAATAGTTATGGTGAAGAAGAATATGGTTGATATGAAAGTGATTAGCATGGCTAACCATTTGTTAACTATTGATGAACCAACAAATGTTAATGTTTGGGAACGGTTACATAAACCCAAAATTGGACATTTCATTTTGTGTAACAAGCTAAGGTTTCGATCCAGCAGTTGAGAAATATGGCTTGAATCTAATCGAGTTTTAAATCAATGGTGAATATTGAATGCTTTGCTACCAACTAACATTGATTGCAAAACCCCGATTTGAAAGACTATATAAGGGAGAACTCTAGCCCCGGGAAACCTAATCCCCCACCTTACTTGTGATACTAGTTGCATAAGATAGAGTCGATTCTCCTTTAACCTTGGTTTTTCTCTCTAAACCGGGTTAATCCACTTAAAGACTTCATTAGGATTGTGAAGCGCACCGATACTACTTTCTTGTAGTTATGTGATCCCGATCTTTGTTTATGAAGTACGAGTACAATTGGAATAATTGGCTTGAGATTTATATCTCCGATATAGCAAGATAAAAAGAAATCATAAACACTGTCTCATCGTTGTGATTCCGCAATACCTTTTTTCGCTACGTTGATTAAGATTATTGTAGGTGATTGATAATACGGGCACATTCTTCAGGGAATATAAGTCAAAGGGTTATCAATTGGTTCCTTTTCACCTTGATTTATCAAAAGACGGAACAAAAAATCGTGAGGTATATTTTGGGTGGAGACGGATTTATCTATTACCGTAGACTTTTACGTGTGATACGATTTGTTTATTAAAGCTTTACCTTTGGGTCGTAGAAACTCTTACTTGTGGTTGAGATCACCTAAGGGGAATCAAGTCATAAAGTATCTCTATTGGACTGTAGACGTAAGGAGTTTAATCAGACTTTTGAACAGTGTGAGATTGAATGAGGTTCAACTACGGTCAGTCGAAGTTAATTTGGAGTAGGCCAGTGTTGATGGCTTGATCTGATCGTGTATTTTAATGTTGGACTAGGTCGGGGTTTCAGCATTTGAGGTTTCCTCGTTAACAAATATCGCGTTCGTATTTATTTCAATTAGCATTATATTTGTTTATATAATTGAAATATCACAGGTTGTGTGTTCAATCAATTAGAATATTCGACCTTTTGGTTGTTGATTTAATTGATTGACACTTTGGATATTGGTCTTTGGTACCATCAAGTTATCTTTCTTTGATAAAGACTCGCATGATTTCTATTTGCTTGAATAAAGATCAAATCTAGAGATTGAGATATAAACTCTTTGATATAATTTTCTCTAGATTGGTGGTATGCAGTTGATTCTTAAAGTATATTGGAATTTGTCCATCTGCATTGCTAAGCGGAATATTGGGTGTGGTTGTTGTACCCCGCTTTTCGCCTAGCCTAATCGATTACTCGCTTTAGATCGCGTTTCGAGCTAATCAAGAGGTGTCAGTGCGTTCACCTTGAGCTGTGTATTCATTCCAGGTACTGACTTTCCCATGAAATCAATAGCACGATGATTCGTTCGATCGAATTAGATGGACCGGTGTATTAAACCCTAGTTTGTGTTTCTTAATGAGTTACTATCGCATATTGATTATGATCGCTATCTTCACCATCCAGAAACGGAGGGCTTAGATCTAATTTTAGGCGATCCAGAGGAGCCCAGATGCTGCAGATTGACAGCTCTTCTTCATGTACGGCTAATGATCGCTTCAATTAGCGCCAGTAGCTCACGCTTCGATAGTCAGGCTATGGTTGGCCACAAGGTTTATAAACCCTAATTTGAATCAACGGCGGCAAATATCTGCCGTGTATCATCATCGTCCAATCCAACTTCTTGGAGATTGGTTGAATGACTTGGATCAAACATTAGGCGATCGATGAGGTATTCCCATGATCCCGCCACCCTCTTCTTCACAGGAGCGATCGACCAAGGAATAGCTTGTCCCTAGAGCGCAAGCGACCACCCAAAGGTGGTCGATCAATGTCCCTCCTTTAAGACGCTTGTCAGCGACTTATTCAATCAAGCTCAAAAAAACAACGCCATACACACTCTGTTAATTTGAGTTGCTTTATATACGATGCTTCACATACATCAATCATCTTGATCGGTTGTCACCGACATAAAAATAAATTACACTTTTCTTCTTCAAAAATATAAATATAAGAAGGGCAAGAAAGGATCGTTCCACAAGAGGTCTAGTTGTCAAATTGTTTGATTTACATAAGTAACGGGATTTTCGATTGTGTAAATAAAAATAAACAAAAAGCAAAACATGATAAAAAGTAAACACGCAAATCAAGGATGAAAAAGTATTGGTCATGGATTTTCATCTTCAATCACAAACATGTTTTCAACACAATAACTAGAATTGATATTTTAATCAACTTTTATCAAAGGCCCTAGAATACCCTGATCGCCAAGAATATCCAGCTAATCTCCTCTTGTCATCAACAAACACATTAAAGATGCTAATATGAATTCTATCTAAAGAAACGAAACAACGTGGTAAAAGCACTAATCAAGTTTAATTCCCTAGATGCATTAGGTTACATGAAATCAGGCAATCAAAGCAATCGAGCGTGTAAAAGTACTAATTCAATTTAACAAAGGTTATCGTTCACATAAGATCATAAGAATATATCACTACAAACTATAATCTTATTTATGCTATTGCGGTGAATCGTGAATTATCACTTTTTGCGTATAATAACCCTAATCTAACAAAAGACATGCATGTGAGTTCTACCAATTTGCAACTTGACAAAACAAACATTCAATCATATGACAATATTAATGGTGAATCATAAGCTATAATATGAGAGAAAACTAATTTATTGAACAAAAACTCATGTTTGGAAATCCAACTAATCCATAACCAAAAGAAAACTCTAGCTCACATTCATGGAGTTCATAACAAAGAAGAAAGAAAATCTTTTCATGGTTCTAAACCCTAGAACAAAAGTAGAGGCAAAAGATATATCCCGATTAGGTAAAAGTCTCTTTTTATATGTTTCTCGATTTCCATAAAGGATCTCCTTCCATTATTGTGTCTTCTCAAACCCATCTCCAGTGGTCCCAAGCCCATGTGAGAAAAAACCCATGTAAAATTATGTCCAAAATTGGTCACGGGAAATCGGTATTACGACCGGAAATCGATCGGAGAAGTCGCGGCGACATCTCAAGATCAGTGAGCAAGAATCAACCGAGTCAATGGTCAAATGAGTCAACTCGGTCGGTTTCTTGATCAGGCTTAGATCATTGAGTTAACTTGATCTTAGGGATTAGATGGAGTCGAATGAGTCGGGTTCTAGGGTTCCGATTTGGGCTTGGCATGAGCTATTGCGGGCCCAAGCTTCCCCATTTATCATTGTGCTTAATATTTAAACTCCGGCCTGTGACGGCCCTATATGTTGCATCTTTACCGACCTACACGCAGTGTAACTTGTATCTTCTCAAAGCTTCAAACTCCACTCTCTCTTGCTAAAACCATTCAATCACACACCAAACCAAATCGTAACCCAATACCAACTTTTCCTCAACCTAAGGCTTTTGACCTCGAGTTAGACAATACATACACATTTAAATTTTTGCTTTAATCTTTTCTCGGCTCCAAATCAGCAACAAGCATGCCTCTCTATCACGGCCCTTGATACCTCGGTTTCATCAACTTGCATAATAAACACCGGACTGTAACACTTTAAAAGCTGCAGCTTTCATTGCAAGATAATCCGCAGACCTGACCTCATTGACACACACCATCGCAGGCTCTTAGCCATTCTGTTCCCGCGATGTGCTCTCCTGAATTGCATCGATGCACCGCATGGTCTCCATCAATCTCGCAACCCTATGGCATCTCTTGTCTAACCTAATTGTTTTAACTCTTCTTTCTTGTACCACTAGTAGCACAACCATCCATCCATTAATTGTAGTCGAGCAATGAATTAAATCAAATAAAGACACCCATACACTCAAACATCCACCATCTTCTTCCCTCAGAATATACAAATCACCACCATGACTCTTGTTTCAGAATGAGCTCGAAGCCATCGAGCTCAAGCCCATCATAGCCACGACATCACATAACAACATCGGTTAAACCCCATCACTGCTTTGTACCACATTCCATACATATGCAATTTCTCATGAATACCGGCTCTCATCTTGTTTCTTTTCCGGAGAAGCTTTGACCATCATCTCAATGCAAAGAACACCACACAAAGACCACCATCCATTTATAACTCCACCTTTATATTGCACAACCGCTGACCATTGCCTCGGTCATTTAACCTTTACCACATCGTATCAACATCCTTCGCCCATCTAAACCAATTCAAACTTGTAATCTCCTCAAATCTGACGACATCTCGCCTCTTATCTTTACAAAACCTCAACAAATTCCTCCATGGCACACCACTCAGAGATCTTCTTTCCTATGCAATTCACAAGACCCACATCCTTATAAATTCGATTGAAGACTCAACACGAGATAACCCATCCTTCAATAGCAAGGATTCATCAATTCCTTCTTCACATTCACTTAAACACTAGCTCTTCAATCGGCATCATTTGTTAATTTAACTTGAATATGAGTAATACCCATTCGTTATCGTGGCCACCTTCAACCTTCCTCTTATTTCAACCATCAAAATAACTCAAACCCCAACTCTTCTTCTCCGTTCTTGTCACCTCAAAACCCTAATCAATTTCCATCGTCGGAACCTCAATTTCACCAACAGCAACGATTTATTCTTCCAATAACGCCATCTCTGATCCATACGAGACTAACAATCAACTTATCTTCAATTTCATAAATTGGACTCCCAATTTCCTTCTTACTCTTCAATCAAATCACCATCTCAGCAATATCTTCTCTGTGTCTTCATCACTACCATTAGCAATTTTAACTTATTTTCCATTTCAGCCTCGGTGATTTCCGTTGATTCTTAACAGCAAAGAACGAGATCTACTCTCTAATTTTGATCTTCTCACTCAATTCCTCTAACATTTCTCAGGAGTATTTATACAGCACTACCTCCATTTCGAGTGTAATGAAAGAAAATGATCGAGAAGATTACTCTTCTCGATTTAGGGTCGGGATAGTTTGGGATTGGATAGTTACACGTACTTGATGATAGGGACCACCCCACTCATTAGATAAGGGATACCCCGAATGATCATTTGGCTTTGTCTTTAGTGTTCTTCCACATGAGGTGCCTGCTTAACCAGTGACTCGGCCCAGGATGATGTTCGCTCATGAAATGATAATTTGCCCTTTTTACTCTAATTGGGTGATTTCTCCATCTTTTCGTCCGTGCGACTCGTGAGTACCTAATAACTCAAAAACACGCGTAGAAAGTACATAATTCACGAGAGAAAAATAAAGAAGAAAGCGTAACTCTTTTAGATAGTAAATTAGGTGTTTTAGACACCTATCGTATTCCCCACACTTAGACTTTGCTAGTCCTCGAGCAAATCAAACAAAACAATTAAAGAATACATACAACCGTGTCGTCGAGGCTACTCACTTTTAGCATAAATAACAAGCCTTTTAAACCCCTAGGTGTCCCTATGGACGAGTTATAGTCTCGTGAGGGTTTACTAGAGATATACCCACAAAACCTACTTTTCCAACTTACTAGTTCTCCGTAATGAGCATCCAACGCGCTAAGAAGACATAGAGATTCTGCACACTAGTCATAAGAAGTTAGACACATAAATGAACACAATCTCATCCTTAAAAGTTGAGAGAGAAATAACCATCCCTTCTCGAAAGAAATTCGGGTTGGAGTGATCAAAAGTCTCGACTCGCACACCTCACAAGAAAGGGTTTCATGATATTGCTCTCAATAATAAACAACTTTTTATGGGTCACACATGTGTCCGAGGAGTAGGAATGAAGAGAGAATCCGCGACACCTTGAACGTAGGAAGGCAAAAACCCTCCGAATTGTTTTTTGAAAACCCACATCTTTTATTCATTTTGAAAACCCATTTTTCTCGACGATCTCTACGAAAAGGAAATCAACCACTTAACGAAGGTGGGAATATGCTTACTTACTCGTTATCCGTTCGACGTGCAGCTAGCACCACTCACCAGCATCCATAGAAACGTCTTCGGTCTTCAATCGGTGTCTTCATCTTCGTCTTCGGTCTTCAACTCTTGGTGATTACTCTTGAACTTCGTAGAAACTTGACAATGTGATTCTTTCCTCTAATTCTTGTTGCTTGAAACTTCATTATGAATATTTCTTCTTTCAATTGGCTTTATTGAAAGAATACAAACTACAAACAAACCAAAATATAATACAACAAATTTTTCTTGGCTTTTTTTTTTTTTTCAAATTTTTTTTTTTTATGAGACAAGAAAAATAAAACAAATACAAAAACAAAATAATAAAACTAATAATGAACTTAACAAAATTCTCTCTTGTCTCATTTTTTTCTCATTTTTTTTTCTTTAACTTTTTTTTTTTTTTTTTTTTCAATTTTTTTTTTCAATTTTTGAAAATACAAATAAAATAAGTACAAATGGCCATGGTGTAAGTACTTTCTTGTAGTATGATTCTTCACAACTTGTATGTCTTGATATCATAAACTTTTCGAACTCTCATCTTTATAATCTTCGCTCTTGCACAATAGTCTTCAACTTGTAAAAATTCTGCTCATTTATGTACTTTATTTGCTTGTAAACCTTGAACGTCTTCAACTTTCCTTGAATTTGTGATACTCCTCTTGTTGATGATGATGGTGTTTCTATGGACTTTGTTGGTGTAGAGAGAGATAAAGTGGATGGTCTAACTGCGAACAAGATTACAAGTGGTATGTAAGTTAGCAATTCGATGTCACCATCATGATTGACAAAATAAGACTCAAGAGATCAAAATAGTGCTTCTATGGTGGGAGGTTGGGCAGCTCACCATTCTGTCTTTAATTTACGTATGGTGACACACACTCTAAAAGCACATATTTAGACAGTACAAAGAATTGAAGGTCGATTGCCTCACATTATGTAACATGGGTAGTCTCCACTATGGGGATCACTACTCTAATACCGGGTCGATCCGCACCTTATTTGCCACTAGCATGGTTAAATCCAACTTTAACTCTCATACAAGTAAGAAAACCCGATCATGTTCTCTCGTCATCTCTAAGTTCAGTCACTCTTATGAGATTCTAGATATAATCTAAGCGACATGTATACTATGTGACTCTAAACTAACTACAAGTTGGAGTTTTTATTCACTATTCTACAAAAAAGTTGAAAATTTTGAAAAATTTACAACGCAAATGCTTAACCACTCCCCACACTTAAACTTTACATTGTCCTCAATGTAATTGAATAGATCCAAAGTAAGTCAAGGTGGGAAATTCTAACAAGAAATCAGAAAAATAAAAAAAAACAAGACACGAAAAAGCTAAAAACAAGACCAGAAATAAATACAAGACAAGAAATACTCATCCTTTGGGTTGCCTCCCAATTAGCGCTGGTTTAAAGTCGTCAGCCCGACTATATCCTTGCAAAATTCATTCCCCATATACTAACAATCGGAAAAGTTGGGGATCCTTCCATAGAACCTGTTTTGCAAACACTAGCTTCACACAAATATTAGTAATATAAAACAGAAATGAAGCTATGAACCGATAAAAGCTTCCCCCACACTTATTCTTGTCCACACTTGGAAGTGTATAAAGAATATAGGATTCGGGTACTTCACGGTTTCTTGTTCCAAAACCTGCATAGTATGAGAATCAAATATCTCTTATGGCGGAAAACGAGAAACAAAGTCATTCAACAATATTTCCGAAGCACATACATTCAAACCAATAAGAGGTAAAGGAGAAGAAATAATAGGCAACGGGTTAGACAAACCTTGCACAATCTCTTGTATTACGGAATCCTCTTCATCCTTGAAAACTCAAGTGAATAATTCACCTCATGTATATCATGGTCCTCTATCAAACTTTGCAACCATTCTTTCGTCCGTTTCTGCCTTAACCAAAGTCTGAAGCATAAACATCATCATTACAATCATTCACAAGTTCAATTGGGTCTTCCACAATATTGGTCAAACCGGTTTCATTCTCAACATACTCCTTTTTGTTGTAAGGCACATACTTTTTTGCGGATCCAAATTTTATTATAAGAAACTTTTTTAGAACACTCGAGAATGCATCATCCTCAAGCTCCACCATTTGAATAGGTCTTGATCATTATTAAGATCAATGCTTGAGTAATCTACACAAGTGTCGACATATTCGTCTTCATCTTCATCTTGATCCCAAAAAGACTCCATTGTACACTCCTCGGGGATGTCACCATGAGTTGTTTCAAGCAATGTATCATAATCACCGTCACTATCATAGTCAACATAAGATTGGTCCTCGCTGAATTTAGTGTTGCTAATCTCGAACTCATCCTTTTGAATAGGTGAATAATCATTATTACGATCAAGAGTTGAGTAACTACACAATTATCAACGAAAGTGCCCAAGGATTGGCCTTTTTCAACATTAGCATCAATCAAATATTCATCACAAACCATATGCACATTAGAATTATCCATATCTTCCTTGCATTGATCAATGCCTCTTCGCAAGCTAGCAATACCTTCACGAAGTTCTTGGAGTTGCTCGTTTGTAGTCTCTTTAGCTTTTTGAAATTCCTCTTGTAAAAACATGGAAACTTGATCTATAAAGTTAGATACTTTTTGTTCATGAGCATAAGAATCCTCCCATCCTTGTGGTTGTTCACACACATACCCGCCCATAAGGTTGTTGAGGAAAACCATAAGGTTCCATGGAATATTGGTCATAACCAATGAATTGGTTTTGATTATACCCCGGAATTGGTAGTTGTCATATTGTTGAGGTTGTTGAAAACCGTATCCATCCATGTAGTATGCTCCTTCCATGAGAAACAAGCACCTGAAATAAAATTCTCAAACCAAGGTTAAAACCCGGAAAATAAGAAAAATAAAACAAAAACTAAAAACAAAAATAAGAAACCAAAAACAAGTGACAACCGGGCATTGTCTCCCAAGAATCCACGCCAAAATTTGATCGGTTGTCACCGACACAAAAATAAATTACACTTTCTTACTACTCAAAATATAAATATAGCAAGGGCAAGAAAGGATCGTTCCCATAAGAGAGGTCTAGGTTGTCAAATTGTTTGGTATCTTATAAGTAACACGGGGGATTTTCTCGATTGTGTAAATAAAAATAAACAAAAAGCAAAACAATAAAAAGTAAACACGCAAATCAAGATGAGAAAGTATTGGTCATGGATTCATCTTCAATCACAAACATGTTTTCAACACAATAACTAGAATTGATATTTTAATCTCAACTTTTATCAAAGGCCCTAGAATACCTTGATCGCAAGAATATCCCGCTAATCTCCTCTTGTCATCAACAAACACATTAAAAGATGCGAATATGAATTCTATCTAAAAGAACAACCTAACGTGTAAAAGCACTAATCAAGTTTAATTCCCTAGATGCATTAGGTTCTATGAAATCAGGCCAATCAAAGCAATCGAACGTGTAAAAGCACTAATTCAATTTAACAAAGGTTATGGTTCACATAAGATCATAAGAATATATCACTACAAACTATAATCTTATTTATGCTACTTGCAATCAGGAATTATCACTTTTGCGTATAATAACCCTAATCTAACAAAATACATGCATGTGAGTTCTACCAATTTGCAACTTGACAAAACAAACATTCAATCATATGATAATATTAATGGTGAATCATAAACGATAATATGAGAGAAAACTAATATATTGAACAAAAGCTCATGTTTGGAAATCCAACTAATCCATAACCAAAAGAAAACTCTAGCTCATATTCATGGAGTTCATAACAAGAAGAAAAAGAAAATCTTTCATGGTTCTAAACCCTAGAACAAAAGTAGAGGCAAAAGATATATCCCAATTAGGTAAAAGTCTTCTCTTTTTATATGTTTCTCAATTTCCATAAAGGATACTCCTTCCAATATTAGGTCTTCTCAAAACCCATCTCCAAGTGGTCCACCAAGCCCATGTGTGAGAAAAACCCATGTAAAATTATGTCCAAAATTGTCGCTAGGAAAATTGGTATTACAGTAGAAAATCGACCGGAGAAGTCGCGGTGACATCTCGGGTGGCCATCGGAAAGTCAACCCAGGTCACCGGTCAAACGAGTCAACTCGGTCGGTTTATCGAGTCGTGGTCAATCATTGAGTTAACTCGGTCGACCGAGTTAGATGGAGTCGGATGAGTCGAGTCCGAGTAGCCCGATTGGGCTTGGCATGAGCTATTGCGGAGGCCTAAGCTTGTGCCGCACTATCATTGTGCTTCACTATTTAAACTCCGGCCCATGATGGCCCCGTATGTTGCATCTTTACCAGCCTACACTTCAGTCAGTAACTTGTATCTTCTCGGCTTCAAACTCCACTCTCTCTTGCTAAAACCATTCAATCACACACCAAACCAAACCGCAATTTGCAATACCACCTTTCGCTCCAACCCATAGCACCAGCCTCGGTTATACAATACACAAGACATTTAGCTTTTGTCTGCAATCTTTGCTCGACTCCAAACCCGCAACCAAGCATGCTCTCTATCACAGCCGTAATACCTCGTTTCATCAACTTGCACAACAACACAAAGCACAAGCAGACTTCAACTAAATCACTTTCATTCCAAAGACAATCTGCAAAGACAACCTCATTGACACACACCATCGAGCCTTAGCCATTCTATTCCCGCTGATGTGCTCAGTAATTGCATCGATCGCACTGGTCTCGGTGAATCGCAACCCCATGGCATCTCTTTTCCAACCTGCAATTTCTTCAACTCTTCTTTCTTGTACCACCCGAGCCGCACAACCATCCATCCATTCCGTAATTCCGGAGCACATTTGTAACCAAATCAAACAAAGACACCCACACACTCAAACATCCACCATCTTCTTCCCCGTAACATACAAATCACCACCAATGACTCTTTGCAATGAGCTCAAGCCATCGGAAGGCGATCGCATCGTGAGCCACGGCATCACACACAACAACATCGGTTAAACCCCATCATCACCCGCACTGTACCACATTCCATACATATGCAATTTCTCATGAATACCAGGCTCTCATCTTGTTTCTTTTCCAGAAGCTTTGCACCATCATCTCACCGGCAAAAGAAACACCAAACACCACCATACAATTATAACTCCACCGCTATATTGCACATAACCGCATGACCATTGCCTCGGTCATTTCAACCACCTACCATCGACCAACATCCTTCTCGCCATCTAAACCAATTCAAACTTGTAATCTCCTCAAATCTCGAAGCAAAGATCTCAGTCTTCTATCTTTACAAACCCTCAATAGAAATTCCTCCATGGCACACCACTGAGATCTTCTTTTCCCCTTGTTGATGGTGGATTTTCGTTTAAGGTTAAATTTGTAAAAACCGGAAAAAATCATGCGCTGACATCTTGTAAAAGATAAAGCCATTAATAAGTGTTGGATACTCCCTCACTTAATTCACCAAGAATGGAGCATGTGGCAACAATCCCATTTCGTGAATACATGAAATTCCTCCAGGTTGGAGCATGTAGCATCAATCCCCTTCCCGTGAATTTCATATCGGCCTTGTATTTCCAAGTACTCATTATCAAAGTGTGGCATGACGACCGAGTGTTACTCTTATGAGTAACACGAACCTCCAAGCACTATAATGAAATCATGTACGAAATACCCGTGCGGTGATGACTCTCGGTGTGTTATACTTGCCCGATTGAGCCCTCTCGGTGTGTTATACTAGCCCGATTGAGCATCCGTGACCGACCGTCCGATCCGGATATGATTCGATCGATCATCCAACTCCATAAGCATGATTGATGACCCAGATCAATTCCATCACCCCAAGTGTATGGAATACCCACGGCCGACCCCGCATGGTCGGTCATTGGCCTAGCTTGCCAAGAAACCGTTCATACCAAGCATTATGGACGGAAAACCCTAAATTAGGGTTTGCGGCATATTACATTTGTTGCAAAGCAGTCTCAACCATCCATCTTCGCAGGAATAGATGGAGGGTGTATATGTAGACTCAAAGGGCCCAGAGCATGTCGACACGATCACCGTGGGCCCGCCTACACACTTGACCAATCGTTCAAGACCAACAATGTTTGGCCGTGACAAAATCATCACCCAAACAAGAGATGACCTTACGGCTTGAAAGCCAAAATTAGGGTTTCAAGTCATCACGCGCGTCCATCTTCTCCGAAGACGAATGGAGGGTCACAGATTAGATTAAACAAGGGCCGGTCATACCAAGCATGACCACCGTGGGCCCATCTACCTCCTCATGTGTTCGGCCAAGGCATATCATGCTTGGTCAATCCAAAACGTGCGTCCAAACTAGCATGGCCGCGCCTCCCAAACCACGAATCGATCTCGACCGCTCAACTTCACCGGATGATTTGAGTGGCTTAGATCACGTTTTCATGGGATAGTCGGTATAGGTGTGAACACCAGCCTACCACCTACACGCCGGTATGATCGACCAAGACCGACCAAGATGTGTCGTCTTGAAACGCGTGCCCGAACTAGGGATGTCACGCCGGTTTCCAACCCTTTGCGGCATCAATTTCTGCCGCAAACCGATCTCAACCACTCAACTTACCGGTTAAATTGAGTGGCCTAGATCGCGCCTTCATGGGACGGTGAGGTGTAGGCGTGTACACCGGCATGCCGTCTACACACATGCCCGGTCGGCCCTCTCCAAATCCCTTTTCATGCTTGGTTTCGACCAAGCTAAAGAGTGATGCTTGCGCACCTCTTCAAAAAACCCTAATATCCATTAACGGTCGCAGATGAGTGTCTCAAAGATCATCTCATCCGTTCAACTTCACCACTTGGTTATACAACCTGGTCGTGAGTTATTTGGTTAAGTGAGGCGTCATTACCCATCACTTTACCACACCATAATGCGCACTGCATAAAATACATACGATACTTCACAAGTATCGACTTCCGAATAACATGATTTATTCAATTCAAAGATTACATGCTATCTTTCGTGGATCCACGATCCACACATTCCGAACATCAATCATGTCACAAGGCGGGGGGATACATACGGGGGTATTGGTCGGCGGTTTACGGCGTGCGGCGTGCAACGCGCCATCACAAGAACGTGTCGGGAAGTCATGGACGGTTAGAGATGAACAGGAGAAGTGGGCAAGACCGGTCGTGTGGCATCGACGCACAACTCCACTACTCCATCACTCCACTTCCTCCACTTCCCACGAGAGACGTGAATGAGGCTCAATGACTTGTATAAATAGGTTCTCCGCCCTATTTCAAACAACAACACAAGTCCAGGAGAGATTTAAAACCAAGTGTTAATACAAAACGTATTCAAACACCCAGAGCTTGCTTGCATCAATCACAAGCCTGCTCACCTTTCTTTTACAAGTCATAAGCAAGCCAACACCTTCACAATCTCAACACCTTCTTCGCTTCCTCCCTAAGATCAACCCCATCTCCTTCACTTTGTGACCGAAACAAGTCAGGAACGGCCATTTCTTGGTTTAGGACGGACTTGCACTGATTGATCTCGAATCTATAAGCACTCACCGCGCAGTGCATTTGTTTAAGGTTTAAATTCATTCTTCATCCACACCCCAAATTACCAAATTCTGCAGAGTAGTTTTCACCCATAAACAATTGGCGACCACGGTGGGAGGTTGATCTATCGGTTGCAAAAATTGAATCCTCAATTTTTCGGTTTTCATCTCGCGATGTATCCTCACCAGGAGACCACAAAGTGTTCGAATATCATGGGAAGTGTAGCTAGAATGCCGGAGGATGTTTTGGAAAATCAAGCTGGTATCACTAGAAGACAGAGCGAGACATTCCGCCTTTTGAATGATATAACGGCGCAATTACAAGAAGGGTCGGCAGCGTCTCGCTCAAACAAAGGTAAGAAATGCCGGATCCTTAGTCGAGTCACACCTTTACCGGTGGAGAGGCAAAAGAGCGCGCAACCGGGCAGGAGACTCGGTGAAAGACGAACAACATGGTCCAGCCCGACGAAGACTCGAGGCAACTCCACGAGAGGAAAAGACTTGTCCGGGGTACCACAACGTCACCGGATAAAGAAATGGAGCCGCAGCTTACGGATCCCTTTCGGAAGATTTATATCTCAAGACCCTTGTCGAAGCCCTAAGACTGTTCAATCCGCATCGACCTTTCAACTAAGTGAAGAAATGCTTGAGGAATGAGAGATCAATCAAGGGACACGTGAGTACAGAGGATGGGAACGTTCAATTCGATCACTCCGCAAAGTGATATTACAACACCTCCCATCACTGTGAGCCAGAGCACCGCAAATCCCGGCATCTCATCAAATGTAACACCTCCGTAGTCACCAGAGCAACAACTCCCACTCCTTCATCGGGACGAGGAGCCGGGAGGGACGAGAGGAGGACCATCCTCTATTACCATTGCAGACTTGATGGAGAAGGTGAAGTTCTCGCTAAGACTCAAACGGATATGGTCGCAACTCGTAAAGAGGTACTCACTTTTCTTAAGACATTAATCGATCGATTTCCACAAGACCCGCAACAGCCCCCGGAGCCAACAAGGAATGCATTCAACGCACCGGAAAAGGTACTTCAAAGCGCACCTACATGGACTCGATCAAAGAAGCGACATCAGATATGAGCGGTCATGTCATGGAGACTCCTATACTGGGACCGATCCTCACAACGATCCTCCTCAAGTCAATAGTTTCACTATGAACCGAGAGGTCGGTGGACCGGAAGCGGTTTCTCTAGTGGAAAGTTTATATGAACTTTCACACCTCTCGAAGAATCAGCGCACGGAGACATTTTGCTGCAATCAACCAGAGGAAGGTCACAACCATGCCCTACATGTCACTGCACGCATCAAGAATTTAGAGTTCAAGACGGCCCTTATCGACACAGGAGCGTCTTCGAATGTGATTACTTTCAAGACTCTCAGGACATCCAAGGTTCTCCCAGGAAAGATCGTACGGGAACCTACCACAATGACGGACTTCGAGGGAAACCAAACCAAAGACAGGAGAAGCTCCGCGGAAAGAATCGACAAGTTCGTTGCATCTCACTCCCACGTTGGCGTCAATTCAGGAAGAAGACCGGCTTGCATCATTGAGGGCTAGTACCCACGATGCATCTTTGCTGACGAAGCATTCTTCTCCATCCTGTGAAGCCACGACCCACGTTCACACGAAGAGGGAATGAACTTTTATGGAGAGTCGTGACCGAGAAGGGAAACGGTATACCGACACTGCCATTATCAATTAGCAGGGAGATGCACTCACCTCTCCGCCTAATGGAATGCTACAACGGCAACAAACCACAAGAGCAAGTGCTAGATGCTCCACAACAGCTGCAAGAGGGCACCAACTCCACAACTGATGAGATTCAAATCGTTGAGGAATCTCCTAGGCCTATCTCCATCAGCTCAACCTTGTGTACGGATAAACGCACGAAGCTCGTGGAACTTCTCAAAGAGTACCAAGATATATTCGCTTGGAGATATGAAGAAATGTCGGATTTAGATGAAAATTGGTCACCCATCATCTACATGTCATACCCTGATCCAAGTCGGTTAAACGATTCTTGATTAGGAAAACGGTGCCGCATATACTTCAGAGACTTGAAAGGTGCTTCTCCAAAAACGATCCTCCTCTACCTAACATCGACATGTTAGTATATGCAACCAGCGGACACGGCATGTTCTCCTCCATGGATGGATGTAGCGGCTACAACCGAGATAAGGATGTACGAGCATGACACAAGTAAGATATCTTTTCGAACTCCTCTCGGAAATTTTATTATACCATACTGCCATTTGGTTTAAGAATACCGGTGCAACGTATCAATGCTCTATGATGGCAATCTTCTACTGGAGCCAATACCTCAAGGGAGCAGCCTCAAGAAGATAACGATTTCCACGCGTCATATCGAATAAGATCCTAGGCGAAGTCACTTTATCGACATGTTGGTACATGTCTATCATGCTATGTTGGAGAATCCGCGCTTTTGGTCATCCTCTGAGCCGTTGAACGCTCATCTACAACAACATATGCCCCGATAGAAAGAAACAGGCCTGCCAGAATGAAGAGCCTCATAATGTTAGTAGGGACATATATCTCACCAACAAAGCGATACAACCTTCAGCCTTCCGTAAGCGGTTTCAAGGCGGCAAGAGGAAAACCACCGAGACACAACATCTCGCGCGTCCGTCAACTTCAACTCCATTACCACATGCACGACTCCCACAATGATGAAGCAATGTCCAAGATATTCCATATTTGGCTCGACAACAATCACTACGAACAAACCATGTAAACCACGCTTGGGGACTGAGGCTCAGCATAAAGTTCCTTCACCGTCAATCAAGGAATTCTTCAGCATGAGAGAGATGGTCAGTCAAGAAGCATGGAATTCGCAAGGGTAAATCGAATCAAGAGGGAAACACTTCAACGCTCCCTCTAACAGTAAGCCGCTTCAATGGTCTGTTCAAGAGCCGCCTCAACGCTCTCTCCGGACCCATGTTCGCTTGAATCCTTCTTCAACACTCTCTCCATGATCCACCTCAACGTTCGCACCAGAAACCACTTTAACATCCTCTCGAGCCGTTTCAACACTCAAGCTGCATCAATAATCTGCGCTCTGGTCAAGTTATCTTTGATGTACTCATTGCTCAACATACGTCTCATCCATCCTTCATGAGGACCAGCGGAGCATGAAAACCCTCAAGTCGATAGAGGAGGGCTATCTGTGGAACGGATATTTTCATATAGTTGGAAGGGCGCGGTGAACAACTCATCATCAATGTTGGCATATCCTTGAAGCCGCCAACACTTCCTGACTTGGTACCAGCATTATCTTTAGAAGACATCTCAACAGGGATTCTTTTCTTCCACAATGAAATAAAAGGCAGGAGTTAGAACTTGTATGAAAGCACATGAGAGATGTAGTCACACACGGCAAGACACAACTCACATCGGAGCACACAAAACCGGGTCGGCTCAAATTCAGACGGATTTCAAGAGGTATTAGTTTTCAAGTCCGTGCAAGTTTCACGGGTATTGATTTCAAGTCAGTGCAAGTTTGATGGGTATTGATTTCAATGTGCAAGTTTCAAGATGGTATTGATTTCAAGTCGTGCAAGTTTTAGTCCGGGTATTGATTTCAAGTCCGCATACAAGTTTAAAGTCCGGTGTTGGTCAAGGGCACAACGTTTGGTATTG
Organism: Papaver armeniacum; assembly: GCA_023531295.1. Taxonomy (NCBI): domain Eukaryota; kingdom Viridiplantae; phylum Streptophyta; class Magnoliopsida; order Ranunculales; family Papaveraceae; genus Papaver; species Papaver armeniacum. The sequence continues at coordinate 19,763 of JAJJWW010006856.1, forward strand.
CTCAAGTTTCAAGTCTAGTATTGATCAAGTGACGAGTCCCAGATCACTCAAGTTACAAGTCCGGTATTGCTCAAGCTTCAAGTCCTAGTATTGATCAAGTGACGAGTCCCAAGATCACCAAGTTTCAAGTCCGGTATTGCTTAATATTCAAGTCCGGTATTGATCAAGTCAAGTCCTAGTATTGCTCAAGTTTCAAGACCGTGTTGGTCAAGGGCACGCGGCTGGTATAAAGTTGACATTGATCGAGGCATACACGATATGGGACCCACGTTCAATCAAGCATATATGGCGGGACCACATTTATTTGCACAACACGGTTCTCTTATGTCATGGGAATCATGTTCACGAAATTCAAGCCCACGTTCGATCAAGCAGCGCAGAGAGCCCCACCAACGAAGCAGGCACATCGGTCCGCCGGGACAGGCACAACCCCACTATCGAGCGGAGCAAGCACGGAGCGGGCCCTCGACCGGCAAGCATAGAAAGGTCGATCAAGCAGGCAAGACCGACATCATACTAGGGGAACGCTCTCCTATATGCCTTTTAAACGTAACATACCCAAGGATGTGATGACCCGCCTCTCCCGGGTAACATCTAACTTTGCCTCATAAGTTTTATCTTTAATCGTCACCATCTCATGCCTACCACACAATAGTGTAACCATTATGTGCTAGGCAGGGACTTAATGTTGATGGTGGATTTTCGCTTAAGGTTAAATTTGTAAAACCGGAAAAATCATGCGCGACATCTTGTAAAAGATAAAGCCATTAATAAGTGTTGATACTCCTCACTTAATTCACCAAGAATGGAGCATGTGGCAACAATCCCATTCTCGTGAATACATGAAATCCCTCCAGGTTGGAGCATGTAGCAACAATCCCTTCCCCGTGAATTTCATATCAGCCTTGTATTTCCAAAGACTCATTATCAGTGTGGCATGACGACTGAGTGTTACTCTTACAGAGTAACACGAACCTCCAAGCACTATAATGAAACCATGTACGAAATACCAGGCAGGGGACTTAATGTTGATGGTGGATTTTTGTTTAAGGTTAAATTTGTAAAAACCATAAAAATCATGCGCTGACATCTTGTAAAAGATAAAGCCATCTATAAGTGACGGATACTCCTCACTTAATTCACCAAGAATGGAGCATGTAACAACAATCCCATTCTGTGAATACATGAAATTCCTCCAAAGTTGGAGCATGTAGCAACAATCCCTTCCTCGTGAATTTCATATCAGCCTTGTATTTCGTACTCATTATCAGTGTGGCATGATTTACCGAGTGTTACTCTTATAGAGTAACACGAACCTCCAAGCACTATAATGAATCATTATCGATGTGGCATGACGACCGAGTGTTACTCTTATAGAGTAACACGAACCTCCAAGCACTATAATGAAACCATGTACGAAATACCCGCATGTGCTGACTCTCGGTGTGTTATACTAGCCCGAGACCTCTCGGTGTGTTATACTAGCCCGATTGAGCCCTCTCGATGTGTTATACTAGCCCGATTGAGCATCCTAAGACCGATCGTATCAGTCCGGATATGATCTGATCGCAGTCATCCAACTCCATAAGCATGATTGGATGACCACAGATCAATTCCATCACCCCAAGCATGGTATGGAATACCCACGGCCTTAGCTTGCCAAAAGAAAACCGTTCATACCAAGCATTATGCCGCAAACCCTAAATTAGGGTTTGCGGCATATTACATGTGTCGCAAAACAGCCTCATCCATCCATCTTCGCAGTGCAGACGAAAGGTGTAGATGTAGACTCAAAGGGACCAGAGCATGTCAACACGATCACCGTGGGACCGCCCACGCACTTGACCAATTCGGCCAAGACCAACAATGTTTGGCCGTGACAAAATCGTCACCCAAACAAGAGGTGGCGCACGGCTTTGAAAGCCAAATTAGGTTTCAAGCCATCACGCGCGTCCATCTTCTCCGTACGAATGGAGGGTCACAGATTAGATTAAGCAAGGGCCGGGTCATACCAAAGATGACCACCGTGGGCCCGTCTACCTCCTCATGCGGTCGGCCAAGGAATATCATGCCTGGCTAATCCAAAACGCCCGCCCAAACATGCGTGGTTACACTTCCCAAATTGCAAACTGATCTCGACCACTCAACTTCACCGGATGATTTGAATGGCTTAGATCACGTTTTCATGGGATAGTCGGGTATAGGCATGATCACCAGAGTGCCATCTTCCCACAAACCCATCGACCAAGATCGACCAAGTTAGGTCGTCTTGAAAAACACGCCGGAAAAGAGTATGGCGCGCGGCATCAAACTCCTATTGCAAAATCGATCTCAACCACTCAACTTTACCTCTGGCCAAATTGAGTGGCTTAGATCGCGCCTTCATGAGACAAAGTGAGGTATGGACGTGCACACCGCATGTCGTCTACACACATGCCCGGTCGGTCCTCTCCAAACCCCTTTCCATGCTTGGTTTCACCAAGTCAAGAGTCATGCTTGCGCTCCTCTTCAAAAAACCTAATATTCATTAACTGGTCGCAGATGAGTGTCTCAAAGATCATCTCATCCGTCCAACTTCACCAGCCTTGGTTATACAACCCCGGTCAAGAGTTATTTGGTTAGTGAGGCGTCATTGCCCATCACTTTATAACACCATAACGCAAAGACTCTGCATAAAATACACATGATACTTCACAAGTATCGACTTCGAATAACACAGTTATTCAATTCAAAGATTACATGCTATCTTTCGTGGGATCCACGATCCACACATTCCGAACATCAATCATGTCACAAACTGGGGGATACATATGGGGTATTGGTCCGGCGGTTTAAAGGCGTGCGGCGTGCAACGCGCCATCACAAGAGCGTGTTAGGAAGTCATGGACGGTTAGAGATGAACAGAGAAGTGGGCAAGACCGGTCGACGCACAACTCCACTACTCCATCACTCCACTTCCTCTACTTCCCACGAGAGACGTGAATGAGGCTCAATGACTTGTATAAATAGGTTCTCCGCCCTATTTCAAACAACAACACAAGTTCTGATTTGGATTTAAAACCAAGTGTTAATACAAAAACGTATTCAAACACCGTAACTTGCTTGCATCAATCACAAGCCCATTCACCTTTCTCATACAAGTCATAAGCAAGCCAACACCTTCATAATCTCAACACCTTCTTCGCTTCCCTCCCTAAGATCAACCCCATCTCCTTCACTTTGTGACCGAAACAAGTCCTGAACGGCCATTTCTTGGTTTAGGCCGACTTGCACAGATTGATCTCTCGAATCTACAAGCACTCACCGCGCAAGTTGCATTTGTTTAAAGGTTTAAATTCATTCCTCATCCACACCCCAAATTACCAAATTCTGCAGGAGTAGTTTTCACCCATAAACAATTGGCGACCACGGTGGGAGGTTGATCTATCGGTTGCAAAAAATTGAATCCTCAATTTTTCGGTTTTCATCTCGCGATGTATCCTCACCAGAAACCACAGGTGGTTCGGATATCATGGGAAGTGTAGCTAGAATGCTGGAGGATGTCTTGGCAAATCAAGTCGGGTATCGCTAGAAGACAGAGCGAAACATTCCGCCTTTTGAATGATATAACAAAGACAATTACAAGAAGGGTCGGCATGCATCTACTCAGCGGTGCAAGAAACGCTGAATCCTTAGTCGAGTCACACCTTTACCAGTGGAGATGCAGTAAAGAGCGCGTAATCACGGGGACTCGGAGAGGCGAACAACATGGTCCGGTGACAACGAAGACTCGAGGCAACTCCACAGAGGAAAAGACTTGTCCGGTACCACAACGTCTACCGGATAAAGAAATGGAGCCTGCAGCTTACGGATCCCTGCTGGAAGATTTATATCTCAAGACCCTTGTCGAAGCCGTGAAGAAATGCTTGAGGAAGGAGAGATCAATCAAGGAACATGTGAGTACAGAGGATGGGAACGTTCAATTCGATCACTTAGCAGTGATATTACAACACCTCCCATCACTGTGAGCCATAGCAACTGCAAATCTTGGCATCTCATCATGTAACACCTCCGGTAGTCACTGAGCAACAACTTCCACTCCTTCATCAGGACGAGGAACCGGAGGGGCGAGAGGAGGACCATCTCCCATTACCATTGCAGACTTGATGGAAAAGCAGGAAGTTCTTGTCAAGACTCAAACGGATATGGCCGTAACTCGGAAAGAGGTACTCACTTTTCTTAAGACATTAACTGATCGATTTCCACATGACCCGCAACAGCCCCGGAGCCAACAAGGAATGAATTCAACGCACCGGAGAAGGTACTTCAATGGCACGGACCTACATGGACCCGATCAAAGAAGCGACATCGGATATGAGCGGTCATGTCATGGAGACTCCTATACTGGGATCGATCCTCATAACGATCCTCCTCAAGTCAATAGTTTCACTATGAACCGAGGTCGGTGGATCGGGAAGCGTTTTCTCTAGTGGAAAGTTTATATGAATTTTCACACCTCTCGAAGAATCAGCGCACGGAGACATTTTGCTGCAATCAACTGAGAGGAAGGTCACAACCGTGCCCTACATGTCACCGTACGCATCAAGAATTTAGAGTTCAAGACGGCCCTTATCGACACAGAGCGTCTTCGAATGTGATTACTTTCAAGACTCTCGGGACATCCAAGGTTCTCCTGGGAAAGATCGTACGGGAACCTACCACAATGACGGACTTCGAGGGAAACCAAACCAAAGACATACGGGAGAAGCTCCGCGGAAAGAATCGACAAGTTCGTTGCATCCCACTCCCCACGTTGGCATCAATTCAGAAGTAGACCGGCTTGCATCATTGAGGGCTAGTACCCACGATGCATCTTTGCCGACGAAGCATTCTTCTCCATCCCGTGAAGCCACGACCCACGTTCACACGAAGAGGGAACGAACTTTTATGGAGAGTCGTGACCGTAAAGGGAAAACAAAGATACCGACATCGCCATTATCAATTAGGTGGGAGACTGTTACCCAGATCTCTCCACCTAATGGAATGCTACAACAAAGAACAAACCACAAGAGCAAGTGTTAGATGCTCCACAATGTTTGCAAGAGGGAACCAACTCCACAACCGATGAGATTGAAATCGTTGAGGAATCTCATAGGCCTATCTCCATCACCAACCTTGTGTACGGATAAACGCACGAAGCTCGTGCAACTTCTCAAAGAGTACCAGGATATATTTGCTTGGAGATATGAAAAAATGCTTAGGATGAAAATTGGTCACCCATCATCTACATGTCATACTTGGAACCAAGTCGGTTAAACGGTTGTAGTTCGGACACGAGGAAAACGGATAAATCAAAGTCTTTGATAGACTTCAGAGACTTGAACAGGTGCTGCTCAAAAAACGAGCCTCCTCTACCTAACATCGACATGTTAGTAGATGATGCAGTTTTAATTATGGTAAGTAGAGTATCGTTCGCTCGGACTTGGGAAGTTGTTGATTTTAGGTCTTAATGAAAGAAATACTAAAACTAACGAAAAGACTTTAACAATGTTGAGAGATACTTGGGACTTAGGATTCCACCAAACTTCACAATCAATTGGTTCATACAATGATTCGTAACAATTTTAGCTCTTCTCTAGACTCTATTTCCTTGCCAAAAGTAGATTTTATAAAGCATTAGATGTAAATCGTAAGCATAGTGCATCAAAAGTTCTTAGACTAAGCATACACTATCAAACAAAATCACAAATAATCAATGAAAATCATAAATCGATTAAAATCAATGCAAAAAGTCATAAGAATCAATTATAGTTACCAAACAATTGTGAACTTGGCTTCCTCCGTCATCCTAGCGTTGGGGTTTAGCTCCTCATGCTCAAAACACACCCAAAAGATAGAAACATGGCTCAAAAGGTGTTTTTATTGAAGATATATATGAAAAACAGAATTTCGCAACGCTGTAATAGTGTTACAGACGTCACCGTTACAAGAACAAGAAATAAGTCTGCCAAAGAACGATAATTGATAGACAATGTGGTTGTATTTAAGACTGCTTATACGATAGTCTCTGGCGGTTCAATGTTCTTGGTGTTCTTCTTCTTCAGCAGCAGCAGAGAACTCCTCTGCAACTCTTCTTTCTTCGATCCTATGGCCTCTGACCGGAACCCTAACTCCCTCTAAAGTCTCCACCTCTCTTCTGGGACTCGTACCAGCTCTATTTATACACATCATACCCTAATTCTGTCGAATAAATCCGAGAATATCTCGGTTCCTTTCACCGGAAGTCACCGGGATTTTCTTTCCCTTGATTCTCCTCACGCGTCTCCCTATTTGATGCAAACTCTTCTAAAGATGGCAGTAAATCTTGCAGAGTGTATATCCTTCCAATCTCACCACAGTCTTTCCAAAAAAATACAACAAAACTATCCCGTGATAATGACCTCCTCTGTTTCATCGTGCAAGACATCAAACCTTCCATTTTTTTACGTTTTCAAACAACTACCTTTCCTGTTTTAGTGAAACAGTCGTTTCCAACCCTAAGCAACGAGAAAAACTCTCCAAACTCAATAAATATCTTTGTCGGGAAATCACGCTGGTCTTTGTGCATTTTTCTTCCCGCCACTTTCTATTTTTGAACCATGAAGAAGGAATGCCCCTTATCCCGTTTCGGGTGCCGATAGCAGTGCTCGAAAATAGATTGCCCCTCGCAATTGAGGTACCCCTTATCCAAAATGGGGATCCGTATAGTAATTTTCTCCCATGAGCGCAAAAACCACTTTTCGAGCCAATTTCGCCGCAAAAGCTTATTTCTCCAAAAACACCGCAAAGACATAAAATACCAAAATAAGTACAAAATCGAGTGCTAACATTACAAAGAATTGAGACTAATATAGACACATAAATGCGTCTATCAAATACCCCCAAACTTATTATTTGCTAGTCCCGAGCAAATCAAAAATAAAATCCTAACTCACTGTCGCAGGCATCGTCGATTGCATTTAGCGTATGCAATAAGCCTTTAAACCCCTAGGTGGCCCTAGTGGTCGAGTTATAGTCTCGGGAGGGTTTACCAGAGGTGTACCCACAAAACCTTTACTCTGCACCCTAACTATTTACGAGAACCTTGGAAGGCACTAAAGAATCTCCTTGGTTGGCATACTTATTGACTACGGGAGGAAGCACCCGATGCGAAATTCCAATTCTTTGTACACGAGTTTGCACTCAAGCATACTAAAATTCATATATAAGTCACAGAGCTCTACTCAGATAGTTTCACTATGGACATCAATATCCGGAGTCAATCAAATCACATGGATAGATTAAGAAGATGGATATAGAGAAAACGTAGATGGTTTTGATGCTGTCTATGTGAACGGTGTTTCCCATATCTGTCTGAAGGCCTCCGCCAAAATGAACCTATCCTAATGGACTGAGATACCGGTCTGACTAATATCAACACACTGGCATATACAAGGGAACCAGTGGTCGATAATCCTAACTCTAGGTCAACACAACTGGCATATACAAGGGAACCAGCGGTCGATTTATTCACTGAACATTAACATTTAACTTTTTTTTTTTTTTTTTTTTTTTTTTTTTTTTTTTAACCGCATGATTTGATCTTTTGGATCTAAGCGCATGCTTCTTGTCAGCAGATTACATGATAGTTCCCATGGATCCTGCGTTCCACGCTTGTTTAGGCGACGGAGACAGGGAAAACACACACATATTGCTATTCCCAAGTGTTAATTTTTTTTTATTTTTTGAGTATTATTCCGTTTGGTCTATTTGGTCTGGTCTTTTTTTTCATTTTTATTTTTATTATTATTATTTTTAGTAACTCAATCACTCTATTTCACCCTAGCAGTGGTAACAACTTGATTCGTGGGCCCCACCTAATCACTTAGAGAAACATACTTTTTTTTTTTTTTTAAAAAAAGAAAATAAAAAAAAGAAGTGAAAAGGACTCAACGAGATATGGCGAAACTACCATGTTATTTCTAACACCCGAGCTCGTGCTTTTATGAATAGACTCTTTAGATGTTTCCATCTAATCGATTGGTTCCTCAACTCCTACAACCAAAATGCTTCCATCCACTTAGATTGGTTAGTGCCATCCTTAATAAGCATAAATTTCTAGGCTCTGGAGTTTATTTATTGCAACTAAAAAGTTTCTCCCACACCCCCAAACTTAAATCTAACATTGTCCTCAATGTTCTAAAGATGAAATTAAAAGCATGAACAAGGAGAAACTGTTACCATTTGAAGCAAAAGAGTTAAGGAAAGATATTACCGTGTTGCATGAGCATGGGTTACCTCCCAAGAAGTGCTAAGTTTAACGTCTTCAGCCAGACGTTAAATACCACAAAATGGCTAATTACCTTTCAAATCATATATCAATAGCCGAAACAACTGTGGGTCAACAAAATCAAATAAAAGCGCCACAATTATAAGACAAATGCACCAAATCGAAAAATTAACAAACAGAGCACATCCTCATCCAAGGTTTCTGCAAGACAATCTGGTTTTTTCGTGGTGCCCACTTGGGCTTCATATGAGTGTCTTGACAAATGATTTTTTCGAACTATGGGTTTCTAGTTCTTTGGATTTCCTCTTGGACGAAGATCGGGAGGATCAGGTTGAGGAGTCGGAAGAGACTCAGGAAATACCTCATGTATACTAGGCTCGATTCCCAAGTTAGGGACTTCTACTATGGATATTTGACCATCACTACCCCCAAACTTAGGGTAATCAGTATTTTCAGATAAACCTCTAACTATTGCTTGAATTTCCGGATCCTCTGAGTCTTTAAAATACTCAAGAGCTTCTTCTAGATCATTACCCCCAAACTTAGAGTCAACATTACTCTCCGTAAGGCCTAGCACTATGGCTTGAATTTCGTGGTCTCAGTAGAGTCTTTAAAGTACTCGAGAGCTTCTTCTAGTTCAAAAGTTTGGTCACCTAACTGACTTAAGAGAATTGTCTCATCAAATTCATCTAAGGAATCACCAAATAAAGTGTCGTCCCAATTATCCTGAACTATATCCTGAACTAAAGTGCTAATCATATTCACTTCCTCTAATTCAGAAGGTTGTCTAGTAACATTGAATACATTTAGTTCAGTGGTCATATTACCAAAGGATATGTTCATAAGCCCGGTCCTACAGTTGATGATAGCATTAGATGTGGCTAAAAATGGGCGACCTAAAATCAGGTATTTGAGCACTAGGGTCCCGAACAGGTTGAGTGTCTAGAACAACAAAATCCACTTTGGATAAATAAATTTATCAACCTCAATCAAGACATCCTCTATAACACCACGAGGACTTTGACAGACTCTATCGCCTAACCGTAGGGTCATTTCAGTCGGTTTCAACTCACCAAGACCTAGCCGGGTGTACACATGGTACGGGAGTAGGTTAACACCGGCTCCTAAGTCAAGTAATGCTTTATCAACCATGTGATTACCAATCGTACAAGATATGGTGGGGCATCCAGGGTCTTTATACTTAGGGGCTGTTTGGTTGTAAGGATTGAACTTACCCGACACCTAAAAAGGCTTTCTTATGGACATTGCTTACGCTTTCGAGTACAAAGATCCTTAAGAAACTTGGCATAAGGTGCATTTGCCTAATTGCTTCTAATAAAGGAATATTTATGTTTAACTGCTTAAAAATCTCCATTATTTCGTTGAAAGTCGACTCTCTCTTAGTTGGAGCTAACAGCTGTGGATATGGGGCTCTGGGCACAAAATGAGACCTATCGGGAACCACATTGACATCACTAGAAATTTTATCAGTCTCTTCAGTTAATGGCTCCTTCCTCGGGGCTCATCTTGAGAACTAGAATGGGAACTAGAAGGTGGATCTACAAAGATGTCCACTATTAGGCATGGCTACCTTATTGTCTACCATTTTACCACTCCTAAGGGTTGCTACAGAGTTCACATGATTGAACTCTTTCTCTCTAGAGGATACTTCATGAATTGCTCTAGTGTTTTGTAGTGGTTGATCGGGTGACTTACCTTTCTCTCTTTCGCTCAAAAGCTCTACAATTATACTAACTCGATTTTTAGTTCCGAAATAGCCGAGAGTTTTCCGTAAACCTTTCTCAACCGTTTGCTTAAATTCGCATTGTTATGAGATAAGATGGCCATAGACTCTTCTAAGCTCATGATTTTTTTATCCGATGTGTTCCGATGCGATACGGCCCTAAATGGTTCTTAGTATACCCAAAACTTGGGAAATCTCGGGAAATACTAGATCGGCCTTGACTCGGCCCTTAGACCAAGAGAAATTCGGGTGGTTTCTCCAACCGGGGTTATAAGTATCGGAATATGGATCAAATCTCGACGGTTTTCAAACCTAGAGTTGTTATAAAGAGCATGGGCTTGCTCTTCATATCTAGCATGGTGTGACCCTTGATTCATTTCTAAGGCCTCTACACGCCTAAGAATATCCGACCCATAATCTACTCTATCGATCCTATGGATAGGATTTCTAGGTATTTCTCGGGTTCTCTCATTGAAGCCCATTGCCTAGTTTTCTCGGCTAACTCGATGAATTCGTCGAAACATTCATCCGGGTCTTGATGTGTAAATTCTCCACCACTAATTGTTTCTACCGCATACGGGTTTCACTATCAAGGCCCTCATATAAAATTTGGGCCATGTGGGCTTTTTCAAAGCCGTGATGTGGGCATTGGTATAACAATTCACTAAACCTTTCTATATAATCATGAAGTTTTTCACCTATTTTTCGCTTAAAGGTTTGGATAGACTGCCGAACAAAGAGTTGATCTTATGGTGTGGGTAGAATTTCTTAACAAATGCCTCTACAAGACCATCCTGGTGGTAATTGTTTTAGAGGGAATAAAATGATACCACTCTTTGGCTTTATCATAGAGAGAGAAAAGTGAAACAAACGTAACCTAAGCACATCTTTGGAGACATTCGGATAGTTCATTGTGTCACAAATCATTTCAAAGTCTCTTATGTGGGTATACGGGTTCTCATTCTCTAACCCCTAAACTTACGTAGCATGCCAATAGTCTCAGTCTTATATCAAATCTGGACCGTAGAAGCCGGGTAGAACTACACAGGTCACGCACTACCCTAGACGGGTTCAAACGATCCCTAAGAGTTTTTATCGGGACCTCATCATCCTTTTTCTCAGCCATTTTGGCAAAAATAGAAGTATTGAGGATATTTTCCTCACCTTGAGAAGAACGTCCAAAAATAGGACTTTCTAGATTAAGATAGTCGAGATTCTTGTTTCCTAAAATATCACTCCTAGGTTTTTCACGCATAAACCGTCCTAGAGCGTCTCTCTTACGTTCTGGCATACAAGAATTCAACAAAATGTGCACATGCAAATGCTGGGCTAACTAATTTAGGTAAGCTTGGGTTACCTACAGCGAAATATACTCAAAGGTACGAGGCTGAGGTTTGTGGACTTTCAGCTGGTAACTCCCATAAGGCCCAAGGCACGGGTTCAGCTTACTAATCCACGAGTTTCCTAAATTCGGTAGTCTGACGAGATGCAATTGGTGTGTGCAGTGTTTTTTTTTTTTTTTTTTAATAAATAAAGTACTAAAAATAAACACAAACAATATATACAAGTCCAAAAATAAGGAAAATATAAACTAACAAAAATAAAAGGTCCAAACAAAATAAAATCTTCGGCTTTCTCCTTTTATGGCAAGTCCAACCTTTCAACTTCCGTTTCAAGCAAAACCTGCACAACAAAAACAAAAATACCAAAGACGTAAAATAGAACAAAAGAATAATCTAAAAAAAAATTAAAAATAAAATATATACAAAACCTAAAAAAATGCAAAACCTAAAACCTAAACCTAATTACAAGTCCCCGGCAGCGGCGCCAAAAACTGATGCAGTTTTAATTGTGGTAAGTAGAGTATCGTTCGCTCGGACTTGGGAAGTTGTTGATTTTAGGTCTTAATGAAAGAAATACTAAAACTAACGAAAAGACTTTAACAATGTTGAGAGATACTGGGACTTAGGATTCCACCAAACTTCACAATCAATTGGTTCATACAATGATTCGTAACAATTTTAGCTCTTCTCTAGACTCTATTTCCTTGCCAAAAGTAGATTTTATAAAGCATTAGATGTAAATCGTAAGCATAGTGCATCAAAAGTTCTTAGACTAAGCATACACTATCAAACAAAATCACAAATAATCAATGAAAATCATAAATCGATTAAAATCAATGCAAAAAGTCATAAGAATCAATTATAGTTACCAAACAATTGTGAACTTGGCTTCCTCCGTCATCCCAGGCGTTGGGGTTTAGCTCCTCATGCTCAAAACACACCCAAAAGATAGAAACATGGCTCAAAAGGTGTTTTTATTGAAGATATATATGAAAATGCAATTTCGCAACGCTGTAATAGTGTTCGATGACGTCACCGTTACAAGAACAAGAAATAAGTCTCGCCAAAGAACGATAATTGATAGACAATGTGGTTGTATTTAAGACCGCTTATGCGGCAGGTCTCGGCGGTTCAATGTTCTTGGTGTTCTTCTTCTTCAGCAAAGCAGAGAGAACTCCTCTGCAACTCTTCTTTCTTCGATCCTATGGCCTCTGACCGGAACCCTAACTCCCTCTAAAGTCTCCACCTCTCTTCTGGGACTCGTACCAGCTCTATTTGTACACATCATACCCTAATTCTGTCGAATAAATCCGAGAATATCTCGGTTCCTTTCTTAGGAAGTCACCGGGATTTTCTTTCCCTTGATTCTCCTCACGCGTCTCCCTATTTGATGCAAACTCTTCTAAAGATGGCAGTAAATCTTGCAGAGTGTATATCCTTCCAATCTCACCACAGTCTTTCCAAAAAAATACAACAAAACTATCCCGTGATAATGACCTCCTCTGTTTCATCGTGCAAGACATCAAACCTTCCATTTTTTTACGTTTTCAAACAACTACCTTTCCTGTTTTAGTGAAACATGTCGTTCCAACCCTAAGCAACGAGAAAAACTCTCCAAACTCAATAAATATGTTGTCGGGAAATCACGCTGGTGCTGTGCATTTTTCTTCCCGCCACTTTCTATTTTTGAACCATGAAGAAGGAATGCCCCTTATCCTCGTTTTTTGGGTGCCGATAGCAGTGCTCTGAAAATGGATTGCCCCTCAGTAATTGAGGTACCCCTTATCCAAAATGGGGATCCGTATAGTAATTTTCTCCCATGAGCGCAAAAACCACTTTTCGAGCCAATTTCGCCGCAAAAGCTTATTTCTCCAAAAACACCTGCAAAGACATAAAATACCAAAATAAGTACAAAATCGAGTGCTAACATTACAGAGAATTGAGACTAATATAGACACATAAATGCGTCTATCAGTAGATGCAACCGGAGGACACGGCATGTTCTCCTCCATGGATGGATGTAGCGGCTACAACCAGATAAGGATGTACGAGCATGATGCAAGTAAGATTGCTTTTCGAACTCCTCTCGAAAATTTTTATTATACCATACTACCATTTGGTTTAAAGAGTGCCGGTGCAACGTATCAACGCTCTATGACGGTAATCTTCCACTGGAGCCGATACCTCAAGGGAGCAGCCTCAAGAAGATAACGATGTCCAACCGTCATATCGAGCAAGATCCGGGCGAGTTACTCTATCAGACAGTGGTCGAACAAGATCCGGGTGAGTCACTTTATCGACAACAGTACATGTCTATCACGCTATCTTTGGAGAATTACCGCTTTTGGTCATCCTCTGGAGCTGTTGAACGCTCATCTACAACAACATATGCCCTGATAGAAAGAACCAGGCCTGCCGGAAGAGCCTCATAATGTTTGTAGGGGCATATATCTCACCAACAGGCGATACAACATTCAGCCTTCTGTAAGCAGTTCCTTGAAGCAGCAAGAGGAAAACCACCAAGATACAACATCCTGCGCGTCCATCAACTCCAACTCCAATACCACATGCACGAATCCCACAATGATGAAACAACGTCCAAGATATTCCATACCTGGCTCGACAACAACCACTACGAACAAACCATGTAAACCACACTTGGGGACTGAGGCTCAGCATGAAGTTCCTTCACCATCAGTCAAGGAATTCTTCAACATGAGAGATGTGGTCGATCAAGAAGCATGGAATTCGCAAGGGTAAATCGAATCAAGAGGGAAACACTTCAAAACTCCCTCTAGCGTAAGCTGCTTCAATGGTCTATTCAAGAGCCGCCTCAATGCTCTCTCCGGACCCCTTTTTCGCTTCATAATCCTACTTCAACACCCTCTCCAGGGATCCACCCCAACGTTCGCACTGTAAGCCACTTTAACATCCTCTCAAGTCGTTTCAACACTCAAGCTACATCAACAATCTGCGCTCCGGTCAAGTTATCTTTGATGTACTCATTGCTCAACATACGTCTCATCCATCCTTCATGAGGACCAAATGGAGCATGAAAAACCCCGAAGTCGATAGGAGGAGGGCTATTCTGTGGAACGGATATTTTCATATAGTTGGAAGGGCGCGGTGAATAACTCATCATCAATGTTCGGCATATCCTTGAAGCTGCCAACACTTCCTGACTTGGTACCAGCATTATCTCCAGAAGACATCTCAACGGGGATTCTTTTCTTCCACAATGAAATAAAAGGCAGGAGTTGGAGCTTGTATGAAAGCACATGAGAGATGTAGTCACACACGGCAAGACACAACCCCACGATCGAGCGGAGCAAGCACGGAGCGGGCCCTCGACCGAAGCAGGCACAGAAAGGTCGATCGAAGCAGGCAAGACCGACATCATACTAGGGGAACGCTCTCCTATGTGCCTTTTAAACGTAATATACTCCAAGGACAGGATAACCCGTCTCTCCTGGTAACATCTAACTTTGCCTCATAAGTTTTATCTTTAACTGTCACCATCTCATGCCTACCACACAATAGTGTAACCATTATGTGCTAGGCAGGGGACTTAATGTTGATGGTGGATTTTCGTTTAAGGTTAAATTTGTAAAAAACCATAAAAATCATGCTACCGACATCTTGTAAAAGATAAAGCCATTTATAAGTGTTGGATACTCCCTCACTTAATTCACCAAGAATGGAGCATGTAGCAACAATCCCATTCTCGTGAATACATGAAATTCCTCCAGGTTGGAGCATGTAGCAACAATCCCTTCCCCGTGAATTTCATATCGGCCTTGTATTTTGTACTCATTATCAGTGTGGCATGACGACTGAGTGTTAATCTTATAGAGTAACACGAACCTCCAAGCACTATAATGAATCATTATCAGTGTGGCATGACGACTGAGTGTTACTCTTATAGAGTAACACGAACCTCCAAGCACTATAATGAAACCATGTACGAAATACCCGCACAGGTGACTCTCGGTGTGTTATACTAGCCCGAGACCTCTCGGTGTGTTATACTAGCCCGATTGAGCCCCTCTCGATGTGTTATACTAGCCCGATTGAGCATCCCAAGACCGATCGTATCGGTCGAATATGATCTGATCGCAGTCATCCAACTCCATAAGCATGATTGGATGACCACAGATCAATTCCATCACCCCAAGCATGGTATGGAATACCCACGACCTTAGCTTGCCAAAAGAAAATCGTTCATACCAAGCATTATGACGGAAAACCCTAAATTAGGGTTTGCGGCATATTACATGTGCCGCAAAACAGTCTCATCCATCCATCTTCGCAGGTGCAGACGAAAGGTGTAGATATAGACTCAAAGGGCCCAGAGCATGTCAACACGATCACCGTGGGACCGCCCACGCACTTGACCAATCGGTCAAGACCAACAATGTTTGGCCGTGACAAAATCGTCACCCAAACAAGAGGTGGCGCACGGCTTTGAAAGCCAAATTAGGGTTTCAAGCCATCACGCGCGTCCATCTTCTCCGGTACGAATGGAGGGTCACAGATTAGATTAAGCAAGGGCCGGTCATACCAGCATGACCACCGTGGGCCCATCTACCTCCTCATGCGGTCGACCAAGGCATATCATGCCTGGCTAATCCAAAACGCCCGCCCAAACATGCGTGGTTACACTTCCCAAATTGCAAATCGATCTCGACCACTCAACTTCTTAGGATGATTTGAATGGCTTAGATCACGTTTTCATGGGATAGTCGGTATAGGCATGATCACCAGCCTGCCATCTTCCCGTCAAACCCATCGACCAAGACCGGCCAAGTTAGGTCGTCTTGAAAAACACGCCGGAAAAGAGTATGGCGCGCGGCATCAAACTCCTATTGCAAAATCGATCTCAACCACTCAACTTTACTCTGGTCAAATTGAGTGGCTTAGATCGCGCCTTCATGGGACAAAGTGAGGTATGAACGTGCACACCGGCATGCTGTCTACACACATGCCCGGTCGGTCCTCTCCAAACCCCTTTCCATGCTTGGTTTCGACCAAGTCAAGAGTCATGCTTGCGCTCCTCTTCAAAAAACCTAATATTCATTAACGGTCGCAGATGAGTGTCTCAAAGATCATCTCATCCGTCCAACTTCACTGACTTGGTTATACAACCCCTGGTCAAGAGTTATTTGGTTAGTGAGGCGTCATTGCCCATCACTTTATAACACCATAACGCAGTACCTGCATAAAATACACATGATACTTCACAAGTATCGACTTCCTGAATAACACAATTATTCAATTCGCATTACATGCTATCTTTCGTGGATCCACGATCCACACATTCCAGACATCAATCATGTCACAAACTGGGGGATACATACTGGGGTATTCGTCTAGCGGTTTTACGGCGGCGGCGTGCAACGCGCCATCACAAGAACGTGTTAGGAAGTCATGGACGGTTAGAGATGAACAGGAGAAGTGGGCAAGACTGGTCGACGCACAACTCCACTACTCCATCACTCCACTTCCTCCACTTCCCACGAGAGACGTGAATGAGGCTCAATAACTTGTATAAATAGGTTCTCCGCCCTATTTCAAACAACAACATAAGTTCAGACGAGACAGAAAACCAAGTGTTAATACAAAAACGTATTCAAACACCCAGAACTTGCTTGCATCAATCACAAGCCTGTTCACCTTTCTATTACAAGTCATAAGCAATCCAACACCTTCATAATCTCAACACCTTCTTCGCTTCCCTCCCTAAGATCAACCCCATCTCCTTCACTTTGTGACCGAAACAAGTCTGGAACGGCCATTTCTTGGTTTAGGCCGGACTTGCACAGATTGATCTCTCGAATCTACAAGCACTCACCGCGCAGTGCATTTGTTTAAAGGTTTAAATTCATTCCTCATCCACACCCCAAATTACCAAATTCTGCAGGAGTAGTTTTCACCCATAAACAACAGGCTGACTCTCGGTGTGTTATACTAGCCCGATTGAGCCCCTCTCGGTGTGTTATACTAGCCCGATTGAGCATCCGGACTGACTGTATCAGTCCGGATATGATCTGATCGCAGTCATCCAACTCCATAAGCATGATTGGATGACCCCGGATCAATTCCATCACTCCCAAGGTGTATGGAATACCCACGGCCGACCCCGCATGGTCGGTCATTGGCCTAGCTTGCCAAGAAACCGTTCATACCAAGCATTATGGACGGAAAACCCTAAATTAGGGTTTGCGGCATATTACATGTGTTGCAAAGCGGTCTCAACCATCCATCTTCGCAGGAATAGATGGAGGGTGTAGATGTAGACTCAAAGGGCCCGTGAGCATGTCGACACGATCACCGTGGGCCTGAGGAGCCTACACACTTGACCAATCGGTCAAGACCAACAATGTTTGGCCGTGATAAAATCATCACCCAAACAAGATATGACGCATGGCTTGAAAGCCAAAATTAGGGTTTCAAGTCATCACGCGCGTCCATCTTCTCCGGCACGAATGGAGGGTCACAGATTAGATTAAACAAGGGCTGGTCATACCAGCATGACCACCGTGGGCCCATCTACATCCTCATGTGTTCGGCCAAGGCATATCATGCCTGGTCAATCCAAAACGTGCGTCAAACTAGCATGGCCGCGCCTCCCAAACCACAAACTGATCTCGACCGCTCAAATTCACCGGATGATTTGAGTGGCTTAGATCACGTTTTCATGGGATAGTCAGGTATAGGTGTGAACACCAGCCTACCACCTACACGCTGGTATGATCGACCAAGACCGACCAAGATGTGTCGTCTTGAAACGCGTGCCCGAACTAGGGATGTCACGCCAGTTTCCAACCCTTTTGCGGCATCAATTTCCTGCCGCAAACCGATCTCAACCACTCAACTTTACCGGTTAAATTGAGTGGCCTAGATCGCGCCTTCATGGGACGGTGAGGTGTAGGCGTGTACACCGACATGCCGTCTACACACATGCCCGGTCGGCCCTCTCCAAATCCCTTTCCATGCTTGGTTTCGACCAAGCTAAAGAGTGATGCTTGCGCACCTCTTCAAAAACCCTAATATCCATTAACGGTCGCAGATGAGTGTCTCAAAGATCATCTCATCCGTTCAACTTCACCACTTGGTTATACAACCTTGGTCAGAGTTATTTGGTTAAGTGAGGCGTCATTACCCATCACTTTACCACACCATAATGCAAAGACTCGCATAAAATACATACGATACTTCACAAGTATCGACTTCGAATAACACAGTTATTCAATTCAAAGATTACATGCTATCTTTCGTGGATCCACGATCCACACATTCCAGACATCAATCATGTCACAAACTGGGGGATACATACTGGGGTATTGGTCTGGCGGTTTACAGCGTGCAGCGTGCAACGCGCCATCACAAGAACGTGTCAGGAAGTCATGGACGGTTAGAGATGAACAGGAGAAGTGGGCAAGACTGGTCGTGTGGCATCGACGCACAACTCCACTACTCCATCACTCCACTTCCTCCACTTCCCACGAGAGACGTGAATGAGGCTCAATGACTTGTATAAATAGGTTCTCCGCCCTATTTCAAACAACAACACAAGTCCAGACGAGACAGAAAACCAAGTGTTAATACAAAACGTATTTAAACACCCAGAGCTTGCTTGCATCAATCACAAGACTGCTCACCTTTCTGTTACAAGTCATAAGCAAGCCAACACCTTCACAATCTCAACACCTTCTTCGCTTCCCTCCTTAAGATCAACCCCATCTCCTTCACTTTGTGACCGAAACAAGTCTGGAACGGCCATTTCTTGGTTTAGGCCGGACTTACACATATTGATCTCTCGAATCTACAAGCACTCACCGCGCAGTGCATTTGTTTAAGGTTTAAATTCATTCCTCATCCACACCCCAAATTACCAAATTCTGCAGGAGTAGTTTTCACCCATAAACACCCCTGCAATTCACAAGACCCACATCACTATAACTTCGATTGAGGCTCAAATACGAGATAACCCATCCTTCAATAGCAAGGATTCATCAATTCCTTCTTCACATTCACTTCAAACACTAGCTCTTGATCGACATCATTTCGAGCATCGAACTTGAATCGAGTAATACCCATTCGTTATCGTGGCCACCTTCAACCTTCCTCTTTATTTCAACCATCAAAATAACTCAAACCCCAACTCTTTCTTTCTCGATTCTTGCTTGCCTCAAAACCCTAATCAATTTCCATCGTCGAACCTCAATTTCACCAAGAAGAACAGCTTATTCTTCCAATAACGCCATCTCTGATCCATACACAGACTAACAATCAACCTATCTTCAATTTCATAACGGACTCCCAATTTCCTTCTTACTCTTCAATCAAATCACCATCTGCAATATCTTCTCTGTGTCTTCATCACGGCCATTAGCACCAGAACTCATTTTCCATTTCAGGCCTCAGTGATTTCCCGATTGATTCTTAACAGCAGCAACGAGATCTACTCTCTAATTTTGATCTTCTCACTCAATTCCTCGAACTATTTCTCGGAAGTATTAGCAGCAGCTACCTCCATTTCAGGTGTAATGAAAGAAAATGATTGAGAAGATTACTCTTCTCGATTTAGGGCTGGATAGTTTGGGATTGGATAGTTACACGTACCCCAGTGATAGGGACCACCCCACTCATTAGATAAGGGATACCCTGAATGATCAGCTGGCCTGTCTTTAGTGTTCTTCCACATAGAGGTGCCCCTTAACCGTGACTCGGCTCCAGATGATGTTCGCCCATGAAATGATAATTTGCCCTTTTTACTCTAATTGGGTGATTTCTCCATCTTTTCGTCCGTGCGACTCCAGAGTACCTAATAACTCAAAAACACGCGTAAAGTACATAATTCACCAGAAAAATAGCAAAGAAAGCGTAACTACTAGATAGTAAATTAGGTGTTTTAGACACCTATCACATACGATATTTTATGTCGGCTTCATAAACAACTTAGTTGTTTAACCTAATAGCACCATATGCTATTCTCCGCGGCAAGTCCCACGACTTGACCCACTCATTCGAGACATCAAACATGTCACAAGCTGGGGGATGCTCACTGGGGTATTGGTCTGGCGGTTTACAGTGTTGATAGGTGTAGAATACACCGTATTTACTATCTAGAGTTTATGCTTTCTTTGCTATTTCTTCTTGTAAATTATGTATTTTAAGCATGTTTTTAGTTTCATTGGTGTTTTGGAGTCATTTGGAGCAAAAGAAGATGAAATCATTCATTTGAAGCGGAAAAGACAAAAATGGAATTCACAGGTGATATTTGGAGCGGGCTAAGGTGCGCGAGAAGGAGGTTTAGAATGATTTATCAGTTTTCCATAACTGATATTGAGTGAATAGAGATTTAGGCTGTCGGTTATTCGGAACCGACAAGCCATATATAGATTGGGTAGCCCTTATCTTATTTCTGAGTGCCTGGAATTATTTTCATTCCTACATAACCCTAAACTCAAGAGAATTCATTCTCTTATCATTACGCCAAGAATTGGAAGTGAAAAATGGCTGCGCCATTAATGGTCGAGATCGACAGAGTCACCGAGAGAACGGATAATTGCAGCTGATTACATATGGGTATTTGTTGATTGATGTTGGAGGAAGAATTTGCTGCCAGATGAATTGAGAAATGGAAGAAGAGGAATTGAATCTGATGCTGGTATATTTGAGCAGATGAAGGAAGAACTGGAGATGCAAAAAATTGTTAGTGTGTTTGGTTCAGATCGAGGGATGAAGCTGAAGATGGTGGTATTGATGGGTTTTAGTGGTGATGATTTGAGCATGAGGTTGCCTTGATTCTGATGGAAACGGTGATGAGCAGATAGGGTTTGACATTGATTGAAGCTGTAAATAGATGGGTTAAACTCAGATGTTGATATCAAGCAGGTACTAGAGGTGAAACCAGGGTTTTGAGATTATGAAGCTGCTGGTAATCTGAGTTGGTGATTGTGGTGAAATCTGGTGTCACAAGAAGAATTTGCTGCCAGGATTTGCTAGCCATGAGGATGGTGGTGAAGCTAAATGATAGAAGCTGAGACTGCAGTGACGAGGAGGCAGTGCATCTGCAATAAAGTGCTGTTGCTGATATTGTGCTGTGACAGTGAAACGTGAGCGGAGTGATGCCGTGGTGAGATGAATTAACAAGAGCTAAAGACAAGCTGTAATTGCAGTTCACTGAAGCTTAGTGAGAACTGGTACAACTAAAGATATAGGATGCAAGTGCAGTGATAGTAGATATGAAGCTGTGTAGGGAATTGCAGGAATGGCAGGGTGTACGAAGGATTGCAGGAAGTATGAAGAGCTCGAAAGAACGATCAATGGGTGATGCTGGAGTTTCTAAACTAATGGTTGCAGTGAGACTCGAGAAGAGCAAATGGGTCTTGAAGCAGATGGAGCTAATGGGTAATTGTGGTGTTTGTGGTGGTGACTGGAATAAAGCTGGTATTGCTGTTGCAGTCAAGAGCAGAGATTAGATGGCTCAGGTATGGAGCTGTAGAATACATGAGCAAAGAAATGCAATGGTTGCAGCTGGACATGGCCTGGAGATGAAGCTATGTTGTTGACAGTGTGCTGCGCTGGTGCAGCTGGAGTTACAGGCGATGCTGCAATGGTTGCAAATGAAGATGTTGCTGGTCAGAAAGCAGTACTTATGAGTTGATGCAGAGATGATAGAAAGTGTTCTTGCTGGTGATTGTCATGGGTGCAGTGGTTGTTAGTGGAAGGTATTAGAGCTGAGTTGGATACTGATGGAGTAACGAGTCATACAGGGAGTGACGTTGTTGGTAGGTCGGAGGTTAACAGGGAGCTGCATTAGTGGAGAATGGAGATGGTACAGAATGTTGGTTGCTGCCACGATGTTGTTAACGTTGAATAAATGGAAGATGATGGCTGTCGTACTGATTGATAGAGATGGCCTGGTTTGATGCTGAATCATTCTCTTCGAGATTGTAGGGAAAGCTAGAAGCTATGTTAAAGATAAACAAGACTAGGGTTTCTCATAAATCAAATCTAGTGAATGCAGCTTGAGAAGAAGTGGCCTGAGCAGAGGTGCTATGGCTTTGATGGAATACAAGAGCTGGAGTTGTGGCCTGAATGCAATGGCCAGAGCTGAGCAAGAAGTTGGTTGTCTTTGTTTACATCTTTCACCGTTTTTTCTTATGGTGTATTGAAATAGGAATTCTACTCGAGCTTGCCGCACCGTCACAGCAACCAAGGAAAAGGAAGGAAGGAGCAAACACAGCTTGCTATTTGGCTTGCTAATGTGGGTCCTGGAAGAGAATGAGAGCTGAGATTATGGCGAAATTGTCTTGGTGTAAAACCCCGAGCTGAGTCCGAGTATGGAGAATGGCAGGAGATGGCTCGTGGTGACGCTGAGGAGAGTGAATGGGTGCGAGAGATTAGGTTTGATTTGTTTTCATGTTATTTCAATTTTGGGAATTAGGGTTTGAGAAGTGCATGTATAAATAACCAAAGGGGTTTGATAGAAGACACGCCCGGATTAGCCGGCTGTCAACTTTAGGTTTAATTTGTATTGTGTTTATCTCAAAGCATGTGCTAGGGTTTGAGATATGGCTTTGATGGAATACAAGAGCATACCAACGCCATGGATGCACTGAGTTTGATCCCCTCTTTGTTATGTATACTGCAACCCAAGCTTAATGAATTATTAGATCTGATTATTTGCCTGTAAATGCAATGGAAACAACCTTAGGTAAGTGGAGACTTGACACTCTCCCTTGACTGTCACAAGGATAAGAGTAATTTCAGCAAGCATAAGTTGGAATCGATGACCTTAGCATTCCCCCGTCACTATTTGTTTACCTTAGTTTAGGTTTATATCACATCTCACTACAAAATAGGCATTATCAGTTACATTACCTTCACTTGAAATTAAGATCACCTTGAAAGCACCCCTCGTCTCTGTGGATCGACCCGATTTGCCACTGCCTTCGTGCTTGGCAGAGGTGCTAGTGGCTTTGATGGAATACAAGAGCCGGAGTATGCAATGGGTAGGAGAATGGGTTGTGTCGGGGGGAGATGGCTCAAGAGAATGAGAGTGGGGCGAAATTGTCTTGGTGCTGGAGTCTGAGTATGGAGAATGGCAGGAGATGGCTCAGGTGGTGACGCTGAAGGCTAGGCAGAGTGGTAAACTG
Organism: Papaver armeniacum; assembly: GCA_023531295.1. Classification (NCBI taxonomy): domain Eukaryota; kingdom Viridiplantae; phylum Streptophyta; class Magnoliopsida; order Ranunculales; family Papaveraceae; genus Papaver; species Papaver armeniacum. Next base: position 43,304 of record JAJJWW010006856.1, read on the forward strand.
GTTCGATGCGCTGCAATAGTCGAAGTCGAAGAAAATGACTGAGATTAGTCTTGAACTGAGATTGCAGTAAGTGTAGCCTGTGCTTGATGAATAGAATTGGGTAGAGCTGAGATTGGAAGCTGCAACATTGGTTGTTATGGATTGTGAAAGTATGGCCTGAAGCTGCAGAAATTGTGCGAAAACGGAGCAGAAATGGCGAGGCGGTGGTGCTGCTTCCGGTTGTCGGATTTCGGAATGGAGAGTGTTAATCATAATATTCCACTGAATCGTGAAGGGGGTACGAGTCGGATGGAAGATTTGGCGGCCGGGTATATGAGCTATGAGTCACGCTTTTGGGCGCGTTTTCGCAAGAATCCAAGAGTTAGTTTAGATGGTGCATTTGTGAAATATGGCTCTGAATTGTGAGTGTATGAACTGCAGAGAATGATAGTGAGTTGCTGGGAGTTACGATAGTCGGATACAAGCTCAGGTGGTCGGAGATAATTTTCAGGTGACCGGAATCCGGCGACCGGATTCCGGTGATGACGTCAGCAATCCGGCGATACGTTTTGGACCCAAAAATTCCAGAAGATATGTTTTCACACATGGGCTTGGTGGACCACTTGGAGATGGATTTTGAGAAGATTTGACCTAATATTGGAAAGAGTATCCTTTTCGAATGGGAGAACCATATAAATAGAAAATCTTTCTCTAAACCTAATATCTCCATTAGGGAGGCTTCTACTTGTTTTTTTAGGTTTTCACATGATAGATTCTTCTAAACTCTTTGTGATGATTTCCAAAAACCCAAGTAGTTGATTTATTATTATTGGTTAAAGATGTAGTTGGATTTTGAAAACAAGTTATGGATTTTTTATGAATTAGTTTTCTCTCAAAATTATCGTTTGATTTCTACGGGTTATAATAATTGCATGATTGACGTATTGCAATATGATTGAATGTTTGTTTAGTTAAGTCTAGAATTGATTGAACTCACATCCATATCTATAGCTATTTTATGGTTCATCATCGAGCGATAACCTTGAATACGAGTAGCATGATATGATTAGGGTTTGTAGTGATACATCCTTGTAGTCATATGTAGAAATTGACCTTTGTTCGAATTGTTTGCGCAATGTATTACAATTGCATTGATTAGCCTATTTCTGAAACTTAATGCTCCTAGGAATTGAACTTGATTAGCGCAAGGCGTTAGGTTATTCTTTAGGTAGAATTCACATACGCAGCTCTAATGTATGTGTGATGAATTAGGAATTTATGGAGTATTCTTGCAATAAGGTATTCTATGGCTTTTGATGATAGCGAGATTAAATACGAATTCTATTCATATATTCAAAAACTTGGTTACAATTGAAGATGAAACCTTTATCCAATATTTCACATCCTTGATTTGCGTGCTTTGTTTGCTTTTTGTTTATTTTTATTTACACAATCAGAAAAATCCCCCGTGTTACTTATAAGATACCGAAACATATTGACAACCAAGACCTCTCGGTGGGAACGATCCTTTCTTGCCCTTGCTTCATTATATATTTTGAGTAGTAAGAAAGTGTAATTTATATTTGTGTCGGATGACAACCGGTCAAGTGTGCGGTGTGCAACGCGCCCATTACGAGAAAGTGTCAGGAAAGGCGGACGATTAACGGTAATGGGAGTAGTGGGCGAACGTGTGGTCAGTCTTCCCTCATAATAGGAACACGATGATCACTACCTTCCGCACAAACCCACTTCTCAACTACTTTACTTTCTCCACTTCTTAAGAGATCAGGGTGCGCTCGATGGCTTGTATAAATAGGTTTTCAATCTATTTCGAAAGACTGAGAACACAAGGTTATCAACACAGGTAGCCAGAAACCATTTTCTGATACGAGTCATAAACAACCACACCTTCATAATTCAACATTCTGGTCTCAAACACCTTCTTCGCTTCCCTCCCTAAGATCAACCCTTCTCCTTCACCTTGTGACCGAATTGAATCTGGAACGTCCGTTTCTTGGTTTAGGCCAGAGTCTTACATATTGATCTCTCGAACTCAAAATTACTCTTGTGAAGTACATTTGTTTAGGGTTTGAATTCTTTTCTCATCAACACACCCAAAATTTACCAAAAACAGTAGAATCAGTTTTTACCCTCAAACAACTGGCGACCACAGTGGGAGATTGATCTCTCGGTTTCAAAAAATCATTTTCCCTATCCCGTTTTCAATTTCCTAAATTTCTCAATATGGTTGATCTTAGGAATGGTTCAGAAACCCTCAATCCCAATTTTACTTCTCCCAGCACTGACAATACTTCACATGTTATTCATGAATCCGTTCTTTCATTCAAAACCCTTGTCGAGGCTACGAAGTCTCAATATTTAACAACTATTCATGATTTGATAAAAATACTGAATGATATTGTCAGGAATCAAGCTACTATTGTCAAGACGCAGGAGGGAGTATTTGTGCTCTTGAAAGTCCTCACGGATCAACTATCAAAGGAACCAACATGCATTCGTTCTGAAGGAAACGCCACCAATAATCCATTTTGGATCAATACTGATGGTAGTAGTCCTTCTTCCAAGATTCATATTCCTATTCCTGGCGAGGAAGATGAAGCCTATGATCGTGTTGAATGGAAAAGTAGCCACCAACCTAACTTGTCTGCTCATGAAGATCGAGAGATGCTTACTCTAACTCAGAAAGAAGACTCATGGGATTTAGCACGTTCTCATAAGAGTCCTCGTAATGAAAAGGTGATTTCATTATGTGCGTCCTTCCTGGAAAGTATCAATTCCCATATTGCATCAGAAGCTTCTAAGAGTGTTGATGGGTGAAAACTACTCCTGCAGAATTTGGTAATTTGGGGTGTGGATGAGGAATGAATCTAAACCTTCAACAAATGCACTTGTAGTTGCAGGATTTCCCACACTACACCCCTCACTCAAATCTGCTAAATCAACTCATTTGAAGATGAAGAATGATATGTTTATTAATTGTTTTCTTGAAAGATTTACAAAGAAATGTAGAACAAAGCTAAAGAAATTACAATCACTCTTAACTTTCTCTCTCCTAATGACTTGTTTCACAATTCAAAAAGACCTCCTCTTCAATGAGACTTACTCGACCCTTTATATAGGGTATTACATAGTGGATGACAGCTATACTGTCCCTTATTTTCGAAAACGTCTCGCGAATGCTCGCAAATGTACAATTGTTTGCCTTCGCGGCACTCTTAAATCTCGCCAAGTCTTCACACTTTCCTCATGTTCTAACTGTCATCATCTATTACGTCATTTATTTACCTCCATGCGACTCCTTCGCGACGATGGTCGTTTATTAATCTCGCGAAGTATTGCTGTCGCGATATTCTGGTCCTACATCTTGCCTCTTCTCATGTCTTCTCTGCGAAGAAGAGAATGTCATGAGAACTTGTATTTTAAAGTGCCGCAAATACTTATCTTTATCTTGCGATTGTTTATTTTCACTCGTTTTGTTTGTGTACGAAATTTATTACAGGTATTTCTTCTTCCACTCTTTTCTTGACACGTCTCTTTCAACCGATTATTCTTAACCATTCATGTCCCTTCTCTCATTAAATGCATTTGTTTTCTCGAGAACTCTCTTCTCTATATATAGTTTTCTCCTCTTTCTCTTCTTCTCTCTTTTATTTTCCCTCTGCAACTTTTCTTCACCTTTCTCCTTCCGTAATTTGCGCTTCTGCTACTGCTTCCTTTTCAATTCTTCACTTTCCCCTTCATTACTATAGTCTGATAATGGCTTCACTTGGTCGTACATACGCTCCTCATTTTACCGATATTCAAAAGAAATTACAGGAAAAGGGTTTCACTTTATCTACCATTCCCCATCAAGAATCCTCATCTATGCTTTCTGCAAAATTATTTTCTGATCATAAATGTGATGATCAGAGAATTATAGTCTCGCTAGGTCAACTCCTCGCAGGGCTCCCCATTCCTTTGTATAATCCTGAAATACCATTATTTTATGAAATTCTTGCTCACGAGAAATTCTCGCGGGCTATTTATCAATTGAACGGCGATTGTATTCGCCTGATGCTTGAATTCGCCTCTCGCGGTGCCGGTAAAGGATCTTTATATCCTGACAATGTTAGAAATCCCCAATTTGCGAATATACCAATAGTTGCCGAGAAGTATACTTTGGATAATTTCTTTGCAAATTATTCAGTCATAACTATGAGAAACGATAAATCTCGCTGGGGTGTTCGATTGAAGAAAAATGATAACGTTGATGCTGACAAATTGCTTATGCAGGACATTGAATGGCATTCGGGTAAAAATAATATCCCTCGCTACTCCAAAGATGAAAAGTGGTGGGTTGTTCCTCTCCTTCTGAGTGGACCTTATATCGCAGGCTCACATGCACTCCCAGCCAATCTCGCGAATTATCATCCTTGGGAGTTTAAGTGGCCTGAGAAGACAAAAGAGGTATATACATATCATTCATTTTAGATTTGCTTTGCTATGTCTTCCATTTCTTTCCTTCATTAACTTTTTAGAAAAATTTTAGGTCATCAGAATGAGAAAGAAATACAAAGAGGATCCTCAGCCAAATATCCTGGCGATACTTCGATCACTCACGGATGAAGTAAGAAACATTTTCTTTTGTTATTTTAAACAATATTGTTGCCTCTGTTTCTTATCTTTATTCGTGTGTGAAGATTGGTGTTGATTGATAGGTGTCGTAAAACACCGTATTTAATATATAGTATTTATGCTTTCTTTGCTATTTTCTTGTAAATTATGTATTTTACGTGTGTTTTTGAGTTGTTAGGTACTCTGGAGTCGCACGGAGGAAAAGAAGAAGAAATCACCAAAATTGAACAAAAAGGGCAAACTTGTCATTTCATCAAGGGCGAAGACTATTTGGAGTCCAGAGGTGGTTAAGGGGCTCTCATTCAGGGTACCCCTTATCACTCAGCAGTGGATGTTACTAACACCGGGTAGCCCTTATCCAGAGGATGGTTATGCTGGCAACACCCGGATCAGGCCCATAGTAACACCCAGATCCGGACCTGACCCGACCCTGTTATCCAAACCCTACATTTTGAGAGGTTCTCATTTCTTATCTATTTCGACCATTGTTCACCTGATGAGAGGAAAGAATGCTGCTGTTGATCGAGAGATGCTAAGTGACTAAATCAGTAGAGGTTATCAGGGCTTTCAAGTTTGATGTTGCTGTTCTCGATTGAATGGTGGTTCTGATGGGTTTTGAGTTGATTTTAAAGGAATTGAAGATGGGGATGGCTATTGTTCTGTGAATCGGATTCAGATGATAGAGAGGGTTGTGAGCTTTATAATTGATGTTGCTGCTGATGTACCGAGAGAAGTCTTTGAAGCTCTTCGTGATGCCACAGAGAAGGAAATTAGAGGTGTGTTGGTGTTTTTAAAGATAAAAAGGGATCTGAGATTTACAATTAGGTTCTGAATTTAGGGTTGGTCTCGAATTGAGAAGAAGAGAAGAAATGGGAATGTCATAGATGAACTGAGTAGGAAAAGCAACAGGAGTAGTTACGGTTATTGGGCTGTCAATGGAGTTGCAATGCAAATGAATAAGCAGTGCCTGAGAATATGAAGATGGAATTTGGTGGAGATGGCTGTAATGATAGCTCGAGAGGAAGAGTTTCAGTTGGAGATGGCCAAGCTTGGCAGTACAAAGGAGGAAATGGTTCGAGTCTTTGTTCTCATTGTTGTTTCCACGGTGGAATAGAAGAACTTGAGCAGAGAAGTGAAGATGATGATCGATCTTGTTATAGAGTTGAGACTCGAGTTTCTTTGTGGGTAATGAAGAATGGCATGGCAGTGACGGTGATGCTATGTTCTGTGAGTTATGGAAGTCTCGATGAATGCTTTATCACGATGGCACTTGAGTTTTGTTGTCATTAACATGAAAGAGTGGTGCTGAGTTCATTCATTGTTACAGATGATCGGAGATGGTTTAGTTACGGTGTGATGGTGATGTCAGAGATGCCGATTGATGGCAGTGAGATGGAGCTACTGTTATTGGTTTGCAGCTAACGAAGGTGATTGTTGGAACTGATGCTGAGAGCCAGTGATGCTATTCGAGAACAATGCAGGGAGCTTGAGAAGTCTGTGTTCGACAGAGCTTGGCAGTTGTGGAGTCAATATCAATTGGTTGCACCCTGGCTAGTGACAGAGATTGAAGGATTCAGTTATGATGGAGAAGGTTGATACGATGAAGCTCAGAAGGGGTCTACAGAATGCTTGAGCAGAGTTGGTTGTGACTGGAGTAAGCTGTGGTTGTTGGATGATGGAGTAATGTTGATGAGGTCTGTGTGATGCAGGTGCCATAATTGGTTCATGACTTTGATGGGTTTCATGGAGGTCAGATGGAGTCTTTCATCAGCTCAACTAGCCGCTGGCAATGAGATGCAAATGGTGCTGGAAAATTGTGTTGTTGCACTTTGAAGACTGAGAAGTTGTGCAGTGATGTTGGCTGGTGTTGGAGCTGTTATATATTGCAGGTTATGAAGGGTTGCAGTCTCAATGGTGCGGTGTGTGCTGGTTTCAGGCTGGTTAAGATGTCGTTCTGGTGATGTTTGCTGAGTTAGAATGGAGCTGTGGCTGTGACAATTGCAGTTAGGGAAACTAGTGGCAATGGTGATGGAGCTCGAGTCGAGGAGGAGATATTAAGGCATGTTGAAGATGCAGCTTGTGTGTGTAGTTTCCAGGGAATGCCATGGTGAACTGTTGCTGGGAGGAAGTGAAATTGGATAAGTTGGTTCTGGTGGTTGTATAAAGTTGAAACTGGTGCAGGTAGAGCTGCAGTTGCAGTGGGTTTTGCGAATAGAAGATAGTCTGGTGTATGGGTGGTCTGAGCTCTTGAGGTTAGTCCAGGGGAATGGTTCGTGGTTGCTGGCAAGGAACTGAATTGCAAATGCATTGTGAGTAGATGAGCAATGGAGCTGAAAGCAGTGTCGTGAGATGGTGCTGGCCTAGGATGAAGTGCAGCTGGGATGAGACCAAGCACAGAATGTGGCTCAAGATGGTGAGGTTTTGCTCAAGTCAGGAAATGAACAGGTGCTGGCGCTTATGGAAGCTGTTTTGGCCTGGCAGATGGTTTGAAATTTAATGAGAAGGAATTGAACAACCATCATGGCTGGAATGAGCTTTGAAGCACAATCATTGTGCAGCATAACTCAGGCCAGTGCAATTGGCTCATGCCTGGCAACTAATCCCAATCACCCTGACTCAATGATCTGACCCGGTTTGACTCACATGCCTTGACCCGTTGACCCCGACCGATCCGACCCGTTGACCGGTGACCGAGTTGACTTTGCCGGTCACCTGAGTTAGTTTTCCGGCGACTTTCCGGCCAAATTCCAGCCGCAATCCCAGTTTTCCGGCGAGCGTTTTTGGGACAAAATTTCTACACGGGTTTCTCTCCATGGTGGGCCGGGTGAATTTCCAACTAATGGACTTTGAAGACAAAACCTAGTTTTGGAAGGAGAAAAAGACTACAAAAGGGAAGACTTCTACAATGTTTTGGACCACGTTTGATTATCTTTTAGCTACTTTGTTCTAGGGTTTAGAAACATGAGACTTCTCTTTCTTCTTGTGATGAACTCCTTGAATATGAGTATCTAAGTTTATTATTGGTTATGGAATAGTTGGATTTCACAAAGCATGATTCTTTGATTCAATATATTAGTTTTGTCTCATATTTATCGTTTGCAATTCTCTGAAAATATTGTTTTATGATTGATTGATTGTTTTGTCAAGTTGCAAATTGGTAGAACTTCTAATCACATCTATTGCTAGTTTAGGGTTTGTTATACGTAAAAGTGATATTCCTTGAATACAAGTAGCATAATATGATTATAGTTTGTAGTGATATATTCTTATGATCATATGTGAATCGTAACCTTTGTTAAATTGAATTAGTGCGCTTTCCACGTTCAATTGCTTTGATTGGCCTGATTTCATAGAACTTAACGCATCTAGGGAATTAAACTTGATTAGTGCTTTTACACGTTAGGTTGTTCCTTTAGGTAGAATTCATATTCGCATCTTTTAATGTGTTTGTTGATGACATGAGGAGATTTGCGGGATATTCTTACGATAAGGTATTCTAGGGTCTTTGATAAAAGTTGAGATTAAAATATCAATTCTAGTTATTGTGGTGAAAACATGTTTGTGAATGAAAACGAAATCCTTAACCAATACTTTCTTATCCTTGATTTGATTTGTTTGCTTTGCTTTATTTGCTTTTATTTAGTTTATTATAATCACAAAACCTCGGTGTTATTCATAGGGAACCGAAACAATTTGACAACCTAGACCTCTCTGTGGGATCGATCCTTTCTTGCCCTTGCTATATTTATATTTTGAGTAGTAAGAAAGTGTAATTTATTTTTGACGCTTACGACCGCGATCATTGATGAAGTTGAAATCGCAAAGATTAATGATGGAGAAGCTGAAGCTGCGAAGGCTAAAGGCAAGAACAAGGTCATTTCTCGCAAGGACAAATCTTCTGGCCATCCTCCAAAAGACGGAGACTCCAACCTCCTTCACATTCTAATTCCCAATCTAGCGAGAATTCGGAAGATGAAAATGAGATTGGCACCTCTTTTGCTAAGGGAAGTCATTCAGATACTTCTGCTATGGCGCTTTTATCTAATGTCTTTACCGATTCTATGCAAGGTTTTGGCGATAGCAACTTGTCCGCTACTTGCGAAACTATCGCTAAGATCTGTGATGCCCCGTTGTTGGAGGATATCGAGTCTTTTCGTGGAGTTTCTCGAACAATAACACCCAGCCTTTTAAATGCTCTCAATGCTTTGGTATGTTAACACCTCTTTACCTCTTTATGACTCCGCTCTTATCTTTAATTATTTCTCTATATATATATATATATTTTTTTACTGATGGGAGAGCTGCTTTTGTTGCTGCCTCAGACCTTGAGAGAAGACGCAACAACCTTGAAAAGAAGAACTTGCAATTGAGCAAAGGGAGGGTTCAACGAGAACTAGAAATTGGGGCTGCGAAGAGTCCATCTCATTTCCCAAGCCCATGGATGATGATGTAAAAGGATGAACGGATTAAACAACTGAAAATAGAATTACACTTAGAACTTACTTCTCAACAAAATAGAGTATCTACTCTTGAAAGCGCAAATAAGACTTTTATGGTATAACAATTTTTATTCCTCGATATTATGATTTCTTTTTTATTTTACCATTTACTTTTCTTTTTGCCTAATTTACTATTTTCGCAGACTTGAAATATATATATAATCTCTCCTCATATTTCTCTTTTAAGAGTCCATTCTTCTTCATTCATTTCCTCGAGGAGCCCATGGATGATGATGTACTCCTTGCTCGATAAATGGCCTTTTCAATGAATCTCTAAGTAGTTCTTCAAATGATGCTAACCCGAGTTGCCTTTTTTTTTTCTTTCATTAAAGGATCTTCAATCCAAACATCATCTCTTAAAATCGAGCATAGATCTAGTTTAAATTTGGCTAATCTTTTTAAACGTAGTTGCCTCGAGACCTTGAGAGAAGACGCAACAATCTTGAAAAGAAGAATTTGCGTAATTGAGCAAGAAGTACGTTGACTCCTATGGATAATAAAGAAGAAGACCGCGAAAGTTTTAGATAATAGTTGAGCATACTTCCTTGATTAAAGATATGATATCCGATAGAGAAAAACTTTAAGGAAGAAATTTAGTGATCTCATAGATGAGAAAGATCTCAACAAAATAGCTCCTAGGAAGTATCTTTCAAACCACTTTACTCTTGCACAATATGGCATCAAAGCGCAAATAAGTTCCATCAAAGACTTTATGGTATAACAATTTTTATTCCTCAGATTTCTTTTATTTTACCATTTTTACTTTTCTTTGCCTAATTTACTATTTTCATGCACCCTCTCATATTCTTCATTAATATTTCTATTGGTACGATTTTGACATATATAATCTCTCGAGCTAGTCGCGCTTGTGCAAAGAGTCCATTCTTCTTCATTCATTTCTTTTGAGTTGCATGTTTCCTTGCCCATGGATGATGATGTAAAACTCCTTGATCTCTACTTCTAGATCCTATTTTCAATGAATCTCCTCGTGTATTGTTTGTCTAAGTAGTTCTTCAAATGATGCTAACCTTCTTTCATTAAAGGATCTTCAATCCAAACATCATCTCTTAAAATCGGCATAGATCTAGTTTAAATTTGGCTAATCTTTTTAAACGAAAGCTATCCTTTATTTTCGGAACGTTGACTCAAGAAGAAGACCAAAACTTTAAGGAAGAAATTTAGTGATCTCATAGATGAGAAAGATCTTTAAGGAAGAAATTTAGTGCATTACTAACGAGAGGTGCACAGGCATTAGCAAAATTTCAAAAATCTCTCCTTGATGTGCAAGTTGAGCGAGATGAACTCCTTCGTCAGAATACCATGCTTAGCGAGCGAGAAGACCAAATTCGTTCACTTCTTGTCATAAATAATGATGATGAATTTTCCTGGGCTGCGAAGGTTTTAGATAACGCTAGAAATAACTTAGGTGTTGATGTTAGTCTTCACACCGAGCAAAATACCTTAATCAAGGATATGATCTTTGAAAGAGAAGGTTGTTTGTTATACTTCTTTACTTTTCTGTTATTTTTTCCTTTTGTATTATTAACATTAATTCATTTCCTCATGTTTTCAGAATCAAAAGAGATTTGAGACAAGGATTGGAGAACTTGAAGCCGAAAAAGAGCGTCTCGCAAAGGATCTCTCTCTTCGCGAGAACAGATATTCAAAATTGAAGCAGCAATTCCAAACTACAGTGGCGAATTTTAATAATGATGTTGTTCGTTTTCGCAATCAAGCTATGGAAATAGTTTGTAAGGATCACAACATCCCTCTTCATTCATATCCCTTTCTCATTGAAGAAGTTCGAGAACTTGCCTGTCTCGGATGTTTCGATAGTGAAGCTAGTGAAGAAGAAGAATCTGGCGACGAGAATGATGGAACCACAGAACCAGATGAAGAAGAAGAACCAGCAAAGAAATAACTTCTCTTTCTTTTTTGATTTCTTGTAATATATCTTTGACTATTGAATGTAAACTTCAACTTTTGCTTCCTTTGTTCAAATATATTAATCAAACAACCCTTCTTTATAATTATAACTTCACACTTGCCTCGCCTCTGTTCATAAGATATAATCAACTTTGCGAGTTAAATAATATAATCATTCTCGCGAGATATATATATCATTTTTTTTTTTTTTTTTTGAAGAATACCCCCGCGACAAGATCGCAAGATATCTTTATGGATTAAGAAATCTATTGATCTTGCCTTATCATTATTTGTGTGGTCTTATTATGCCTTCCTAAGTAAAGGTCTTATTTTGCCACCCCTCATTGCGACAAGGTCGCAGGACGTCTTTACATTTTCATGTAATGACCCATTGATCTTGTCTTATCGTTTCTTAAGTATTTTTGCCTCTGCAGATATTGTATTTGCGACAATATGATGAGGTTTAAATGTTCTTGCGACCATAAAATCCCATGACATTGTTGTCTTTGCGACGAAATCGCAGGACGTTCTTACACTTTCATGTAAAAACCCATTGATCTCGTCTTACCCTCGCGTTAATATTATTGCCTCTGCAGGATCATTGCACAAATATGACAAGCCTAAATTCTCTTGCGAGAATAAAGCCTCATGACATTTGCGTCTTTTGACACTTATCAGCTCCCTAATGGAGGGTGCCGCCCTTATCTTCTCACTGGTTGCCCCTTCAAGGAGGCGTACATCGGCCATACAAGACTAGCTCCTCCCATCCGGTCTTAACAACTACCAGTTGTTTTCGCAGCCTCTTATCCCTTATACCTATATGGTTTATGGTTACGAGATCGCACCCTAAGTGGAGTTTTCTTCGGGCCGAGTAAAAAGCATGTGCCAAGACTTGTCAAGGGTGGTAAGGAAGTTCCATGCTCCCCGCACTCTTGACTCAACCGTGTACCTCGGCGCCTTGGTCATACACTCGACTCCTTGGGAAAGACCCTCGGGCGTCCAAACCAGGGTATAACCTTATATATATAGTTGGAAATCCAAGGTGTCTTCCGGATAGGCTTTCATGGGCCCCAAATTTCCATGAACCAGGTTTCAGGAGCGGTGTAACCTTCCACCTGAGCCATGTTAAGAGATACCCCCTTATATGACGTACTTTAGGTCTTACATTTGCCTCTTACGAAATATCATTCGCGAACTAGGGTGTACGCCATAAAGGTTTGTCCCATTCACTCACTCATTCATTTTATCAATTTATTCAATCATTTGTCTGCGAAGGTATCGCACAATCTCATTTCCATTATTCAATAGATTTGAATACATTCTTCATGGCGAGATTCTCGCACAATGTTTCCACAACCATCCTCTCTGCTTCTCATCCTTATCATGCTTTCATCACTAAATTGTTATCTTTTCTCACAATTATCCATTTTTTACACCTTTTATTCTTACTTCCTTCTGCTTCCGCATCATTCCACCATTTCAATGTCTTCTTTGCATCATGATACTCAGTTATTTTTGTGCAGTCACTTCGCAACATCTCTTCTTCTTTTGTTTCTATGGCATCTACCATTAATCTTTCTTTTCTTTGTTCATCCTGTACATTCTTCCTCCAACCTTTCTTTTTTGTTGTTCTCTCTTCGCAGTTTTCTACATCCACCTCATAACACTTTTGCCCCTCTATCCAATCTCCTTTTATAATCCCAACACCGCTAGGATGTGGAAATTTTATGCACTGATGGTATGTCGAAGCTATACCCAGAATTTCATGAAGCCATGGTCTTCCAATCAATGCATTGTAGGGAGATTCCACATCAACTACACAAAACAAAATATCAGTTGATAACCCCTGCAAGGGTATCCTCATATGCACTTCTCCTTTGGGCTTGTTCGCGGTACCATTGAAGCCATATATTTTGTATGTTGAAGGAATCAAGTCTTCATCTCTCCCACCCATAGTTTTGTAAGTATGGTAGAAAAGAATGTTGATTTGAATGCAAAGATTCGATCAATATTCTATTGATTGCCCAACAAGTTTCCGCTTCATCATCTTCGCCATCAATAGGTTTTGGATTAATTTCCAGCTTCACAACCAGTGGGCGATCATGTACTTCTTTTCCTTTGGGTACTTCTTCAGCCGAGAAAGAAATAATCTGCAATTGCCACTCTTTTAGCTGCGATGTCTTCGCAACACTCATCACTTCTTTATCATCAGCATCCCTCGCGAAAACTCTACTAAGTACAGTGTCATGAAAATCTTCAATAGTGCGGTATGAGTGGACAATGGAGTTGCAAAACAAATTTTTAGCCTTTGTCCCAACTTCTATAACAAATGTTTCTTTTCCTTCGCGGTGGTGGTGGTAAATGTTGAACTTTCTCTTCTTCCTTTAAAAAGTGATTTAACTTTCCCTGATCAATCATTCTTAGGATAATTCTCTTGATGTTTCTGCAGTCATTTGTTAGGTGCCCATGAAAGCGGTGGTAAGAACAGAACTCGTGACTTCTATCTCCAGGTGGTGGTTCACTTCCCATGTTCCATGGTGCCGGTATATTTTCCATCAAAAGTATTGCTTCCCATATCTTTTCCACACTGGCATTCAATGGCGGCATTTTAATTTCCTCCCAGACTACTCTGCGACTTCGCTGTCCTCTATTATAATTCTGCCTCTGGCCTCCATAAGTCTCTTGCGAATTATACCTTTGACCTACAGAGGTTTCTTGTGGTTGATCAAGTCTTTGAATTTTATTGTTGCCGCCACGGTTGTGGAAATTTCTTTCTCTTTCAAACTCTTCTTGATCACGACTTCCCATAGCTACTAACTTTGGCTCTATATCAACTGCTTTTCTTTCTTGTTGACCTTGCGATGTGCTCGCCACTGTGTGGACTAATTGAGGTAATAAACTTCCATTCGCGACGCTAGAATTTGTGTTCGCCACTAGATAAGATTCCATCTCGTTCTGTCTTTCTTCTAAAGCGATATATTCTTCCTGGAGTTCTCGTAATTCAGTCATTGTAATTATATTCTTGACTCTGAAAACCTGAACATACAGTAGATTGGTTGCGAACATAGCATTTATGAATGACAGTATGAGGTATCTTTCATCTACTCTACTGGCCATCTCGCTGCACATCGTCTTCCATCTGACAGTTAAATGTCTCAAACTCTCGCCCACCCTTTGTTTTAGTCCAAATACATCTTCAATGCCAGGTCGCGAAGAGTTGTTACTTATATACTCTCCCAAGAATATAGCCTGTAAATGATTGAATGATGTAATCGTATTCCTTGGTAAACCCTCAAACCATTTCAATGCTTCTCCTGTTAAACTTGACGCAAAGTATTTGCATAATATAGCATCATGGTTTTCCCATTATAGCATACATCTCACATAAGCCTTAATGTGTTGTACTGCACAAGTGGATCCATCAAAAATCTTTGGTTAGCGCTGGTAAGTTGCATTTTTGGGGTATTCCTCCTAACTCGCACTTCTAATGTAAAAGGATTTTTCGCAGCCTCGCCGATAGCTTCATCTAACCTGTCTTCTTCCCCTTCTCTTCTACTTTGTTCAATATTCCTCTCATCTCTGCCAATTCTCGCAGAATTTGTTCATTTGCCTCAGAATTTGAATCTACTGGTCGCTTTAACTCTGCTTCCCTCCTTCTCCGTTCGTGTCTACTTTTTTGTATTCTTTCATATTCTTTATCGATATCTCCATTGTTGCGATCTCTCTCGCGCCTCCTCTCTCTATTGTCATGATTATTTTGCCGAATCGCCTCTTCCAGCTCTCGATTTTCCATTTCTGCTCTCAATCTTTCTCTCTCGCGGGTTAGACGTGCTTGTTCGGTATAATGCTTTTCAATATCATCTTCAATTTCCTTTTGTTTCCTTTGTGTTTCTCTCCCATGTAGAGTTCTTCTTCTTTCTTCCTGATTTTCTTCATTAATTGGGTTACCCTGTCTTCGAGGCTGTCTATCTTCTTGATTTCCATCATCGTGATTATTCACCAAAATATAACGATTTTTTATCAATTCTCTCTCCTCGCGACCTTCTTCGCCCTGATTTAACTCTCTTTCCAAATTTTCCTCATTAATGTTTTCTGCAGGTAATACTCTTCTTTCATTTTCTCTACTCGATACTGATCTCGATCTGTTACTACTTCTCGAATTTCTATTTTGCAGCCTCCTATTTTCCATCCTCAACTCGTGGTTTTGCCTTGTCAGGTTCGCGCGTTCTTCTGCTTCTAACCGCCTTTCTTCGTGTATTGTCTGTCTCAGCGCTTCTAATGCCGCGATTTCTTCGTTTCCACGAATTGTTTCTCCCATCTCTTCTCGATTTCTCTCTTCCTGTCTATCATTCATCAATTGTTGTATTTCTTCTCTTTCTTTCGTAGAATCTGATCTCCATGTATGCACGCTCACTCTATCATAATCGATTACTCTGTTTAGTGCTGGTTGAATTGGTGGTTGTGTTGATGGTTGAATTGGTGGTTGTGTTGATGGTTGAATTGGATCTTCTTCTCCATTTCTTGCATCTATCCTTGATGGTTCACCTACTTCATTTCTTCTTTCTCTTATTAATCTTCCACTTCTCCTTATGATTGTTGGTTGTTCTGATGCATTCTTTCTCCTAGCCATTTCTTAGTTTCGTTAAAAATTATTAAAGATTTCTTTCTTGTTGCTCCTAATTCCTCCAATTCACAAGGTTAATCTTCTTCAATCCCTGTTTCTAGCGCATATGTAGTTGCAGGATTTCCCACACTACACCCTCACTCAAATCTGCTAAATCAACTCATTTGAAGATGAAGAATGATATGTTTATTAATTGTTTTCTTGAAAGATTTACAAAGAAATGTAGAACAAAGCTAAAGAAATTACAATCACTCTTAACTTTCTCTCTCCTAATGACTTGTTTCACAATTCAAAAAAGACCTCCTCTTCAACAGACTTACTCGACCCTTCATATAGGGTATTACATAGTGGATGACAGCTATACTGTCCCTTATTTTCGGAAACGTCTCGCGAATGCTCGCAAATGTACAATTGTTTGCCTTCGCGGCACTCTTAAATCTCGCCAAGTCTTCACACTTTCCTCATGTTCTAACTATCGTCATCTATTACGTCATTTATTTACCTCCATGCGACTCATTCGCGACGCGGTCGTTTATTAATCTCGCGAAGTATTGCTGTCGCGATATTCTGGTCCTACAGCACTGCGCAGTGAGTGCTTGTAGATTCGAGAGATCAATCTGTGCAAGTCCGGCCTAAACCAAGAAATGGCCGTTCCGGACTTGTTTCGGTCACAAAGTGAAGGAGATGGGGTTGATCTTAGGGAGGGAAGCGAAGAAGGTGTTGAGATTATGAAGGTGTTGGCTTGCTTATGACTTGTAATAGAAAAATGAGCAAGCTTACGGTTGATGCAAGCAGGCTCTGAGTGTTTGAATACGGTTTTTGTATTAACACTTGGTTTCTGTCGTCTAAACTTGTGTTGTTCTGTCCTCTTTGAAATAGGGCGGAGAACCTATTTATACAAGTCATTGAGCCTCATTCACGTCTCTCTTGGGAAGTGGAGGAAGTGGAGTGATGGAGTAGTGGAGTTGTGCGTCGACCAGTCTTGCCCACTTCTCCTGTTCATCTCTAACCGTCCATGACTTCCTAACACGTTCTTGTGATGGCGCGTTGCACGCCGCACGCTGTAAACCGCCGAGACCAATACCCAGTAAGTATCCCCAGTTTGTGACATGATTGATGTACGGAATGTGGATCGTGGATCCACGAAAGATAGCATGTAATGCTGAATTGAATAACTGCGTTATTCAGGAAGTCGATACTTGTGAAGTATCGTGTGTATTTTATGCAGGTATTGCATTGTGGTGTGGTAAGGTGATGGGTAATGATGCCTTATTGACCAATTGACTCCTGACCAGGGTTGTACAACCAAGTTTGGTGAAGTTGGACGGATGAGATGAGCTTTGAGACACTCATCTGCGACCGTTAATGAATATTAGGGTTTTTGAAGAGGTGCGCAAGCATCACTCTCCGGCTTGGTCGAAACCAAGCATGGGAAAGATTTTGGAGAGGACCGACCATACATGCGTATTGACGGCATGATGGTGTAGGTGCCTGTATTCTGTTCCCTCATGAAAGCGCGATCTGGGACACTCAATTTGACCGGCAAAGAGGAGTGGTCGAGATTGATTTTGCGATAGAAGTTTGATACCGCAAGAAGCCGCGCGCCACACTCTTTTCGCGTTTTCCAAGACGACCTAACTTGGCCGGTCTTGGCCGGCTGGTTTGACGTGAACATGGTAGGCTGATGTTCACGCCTATACCTGACTATCCCATGAAAACGTGATCTAAGCCACTCAATTCGTCCGGTGAAGTTGAGCGGTCGAGATCAATTTGCAATTTGGGAAGTGTAACCACGCATGTTTGGGCGGGCGTTTTGGATTAGCCGGGCATGATATGCCTTGGCCGATTGCATGAGGGGGTAGATGGGCCCACGGTGTTCATCTTTGGTATGACCGGACCTGCTCGATTTGATCTGTGACCCTCCATTCGTGCCGGAGAAGATGGACGCGCGTGATGGCTTGAACCCTAATTTTGGCTTTCAAAGCCGTGCGACCATGCTCTTTCAGGCGGACGAATGTGTTGTAACCAATCATGGTTGGTTTTGACCGATTGGTCAAGTGTGTAGGCGGTCACATGGTGATTGTGTCGACATGCTCCGGCCCTTTGAGTCTACATCTACACCCTCCATCTATACCTGCGAAGATGGATGGTTGAGACTGCATTTTGCGGCACATGTAATATGCCGCAAACCCTAATTTAGGTTTTCCGTCCATAATGCTTGGTATGGACGGTTTCTTGCAGTGCAAAGGCCAATGGTCGACCATGCGGGGGTCGGCCGTGTGTATTCCATACCGCTGGGGGTGATGGAATTGATCCGGGTCATCCAATCATGCTTGTGGAGTTGGATGATCGCATCGAATCATATCGGGACTGATATGGTCAGTCTTGGGATGCTCAATCGGGCTAGTATAACACACCGAGAGGGGCTCAATCGGGCTAGTATAACACACCGAGAGGGCTCGGGCTAGTATAACACACCGAGAATCAACCTTTACGGGTATTTCGTACATGGTTTCATTATAGTGCTTGGAGGTTCGTGTTACTCTGTAAGAGTAACACTCAGTCGTCATGCCACACTGATAATGAGTACAGGAAATACAAGGCTGATATGAAATTCTCAGGAAGGGATTGTTGCTACATGCTCCAACCTGGAGGAATTTCATGTATTCACAGAATGGGATTGTTGCTACATGCTCCATTCTTGGTGAATTAAGTGAGGGAGTATCCAACACTTTATAAATGGCTTTATCTTTTACAAGATGTCAGCGCATGAGTTTTCCGGTTATTTACAAATTTAACCTTAAACGAAAATCCACCATCAACATTAAGTCCCCTGCCTAGCACATAATGGTTACACTATTGTGTGGTAGGCATGAGATGGTGACATACAGAAATGACCAAGCTAGAGTGAATACATATTTACCGGATAGTTTCACATTGTCAGGCGTTTCCCTGGAACTGGTTGGTCTTGATTAAGGATGCGAAGGAAGCAAGACTTGATCCGGTGAGTCGCTTTGGTTCCTCTTTTACATGTATGAGCTCGACCGCCCCTTCAGGTGTTTGAGCCAGGGATAGGATTCTTCTTCTACCGGATTCTGGGCGCAGGTGCTTGCATATTGCCGATTGAATCGTTGTGTCCAGATGCTCTTCCGGTTCTTGGTTAGGGCCCAAAAGAAATCCTGACTTGGTCGGCATTGAATCCTCACATATCGGGCGCCATAATCGTTTTAGGGTTTCCTCAGCATTTATGCAGTAGAATGGCCATGGGCTGCTTATAGAATGCAGAGGGGTAGAAGGCGCATGAACAAGGTTCCCATGAATTTGGCATGTGTGACAGCTTTGAACGAAAACGGCTGCATCATCCTCCATGGTCGGCCAATAGTATCTCTCGTGTATTTGGAGAAAAAGTTTCCTCTTCCCTTGATGTTCTCCTTCGTGTGTCTGCCTTCAAAGATGATCGGGATTTCTTCTCCAGCCAGGCAGCGTAGCATATCACCTCCGAAGCTCTTGCGGTATAGGATCCCTTCATGGAATATGAACCGCTTGGCTCTCTGCTTCATCTTAATAGCGTCCTTTTGACCGGCAGGAATTATCCCATCACGGAGATAGCTAATGTAGGGCTCTCTCCAGTCCCAGTGCGGTTCACATTAAAAATCTCCAATTGGTGTGGTGGTGTCTGGCAATTCGAGCAGGACTTCTGAAGCAGTCTGGATTGAGCCTCCATTTCTGGCCAGTAATAACCCAGGCGTTGAAGTCGCCGGTAAAGCGTTACCACCAATGATTGTCCACAAATTTCATTGTGAATACGATCCAGCTGTAGTTGTGCTTCGTCACCTCCCAGACATCTCGACATGGAGCCATCTGGATTCCGATAATACAGCATACCATGAAGCATGAAGAAGTTTTGCAGGGTTTTGAGACTGACCTTTCCTTGGGAGAGTGAGCTGTTGAGCTCGAATGATCGGAGTTCGCCAATCGTCGGTCTTGGTGTCTTTGTGTTGCGGTAGCCATGTCGATTCTATGGTTCTCCTTTTCACTGTCAAAGTTTCTTCCGCCCCCCTCGAACTTCAGTTTGGAAGCCAATGTTGCTAGACAATCGGCGTGTTTGTTGTTGCTGCGACCGACATGGGTTATGGTTGCATCGGCAAAGTAGTTTAGTAACCTCTGTGCTTCTGATCGGTACGGGGCTAGTGTTACTTCTTTTAATGCATATACTCCGTTCATTTGATTCACCAGTAACTTGGAGTCACCTCTTATCTCCAGACGTGTGACTCCCGCTTGTTTAGCTATTGAAAGCCCTATGAGGAAAGCTTCATATTCTGCAGAGTTGTTGGTGCATTCGAAGTCTAACTTGAAGGAATGTGAAAATACTTCTCCGGTTGGAGAGACCAACACCACGCCCGCTCCTCCCAGATATCGCTAGGGGTAGCGGAGCCGTCAAAATACAAAATCCACACCTCTTCTTCCGAATAGAGACGTCTGGGAATTCTCCAGGAGTTCTTCATGTAGTCCCGTAGTGCCTTCTCCAGAAATGCCGCCAGTAAGTCTCGCAACTGCTTGGCCCTTGATAGCTCTAGGCGATGCACACGTTATGTCTAGTTCGACATTTGGAGAAGCCATTTGCCTGTCCTCCCCGCCGAGGACCGGCTTTGAAAGCAAAAACTTTGCAGGATCGGATTTAGACACGAGTATCACCCTATTAGATAGCAAGTAATGCCTAAACTTCTGAATGGAATGGATTAAAGCTAAACACGCCTTCTCCGCTCTGGGATATCGGAGTTCGGCATCTCTCAATATTCGGCTGAAATAGTATATGGGACGTTCACTTCCCTCGTCGTCTTCCTGAGCGAGTAAAGCCCCTACGGCGGTGTCACTGAAGGCGGTGTAGAGGACCAATGGTTTCCCTTGTATAGTAGATTTCATGACGGTTGGAGATGATAGTATTCGTTGAACTTTCCGAAAAGCTTCCTGTTGGGTTGCGGTCCAAACAAAGCTGGCTCCTTTCTTCAGCAAGGGGGTGAATGATGCGGTAAGTTGGGCCAAACCAGGTATGAAGCGTCGGATGTAGTTTACCTTGCCCATGAAACTCTGGAGCTCTTTCACAGTTCGGGGAGGCGGCATTGTGAGGATAGCCTGAGTCTTGGACGGGTCTACTTTTATTCCTTCTGCAGTCACTTGGAATCCTAGAAATTTGCCTGAGGAGACACCGAAAGCGCATTTTAAAGGATTCATCTTTAACTTGTATTCCCGACACCTCTCAAATACTCGCCGTAAGACGTTGGTGTGATCAGCTCGAGCCTTTGACTTGACCACAATATCATCCACATAGTCTTCTACTTGTTTATGCATCATGTCGTGGAAGATTGCCGTCATAGCACGTTGGTATGTTGCACCGGCATTCTTTAAACCGAATGGCATAACAGTATAGTAAAAATTGCCAAGAGGGGTTCGGAAAGCTGTCTTACTTGCATCATGCTCATACATCCTTATTTGATTGTAGCCGCTGTAGCCATCCATAAAGGAAAACATGCCGTGTCCGCTAGTGGCGTCTACTAACATGTCGATGTTAGGCAAGGGAAAGTCGTCCTTGGGGCAGCACTTGTTCAAGTCTCTGAAATCCACGCAATATCGAATGGTCCGCTTTTCTTTTTACCGGGACCACATTGGCTAACCAGGTCGGATGATGAATAGTTCTGATGAAGCCAGCAGCCAGTAACTTCTGAATCTCATTCTTGATTTGTTCTTCTACCTCATGTCTGAATTGCCTCGGAGATTGTTTGATTGGCTTAGATCCAGGCATGACGTGTAGGTGATGGGTGACCAATTTTTCGTCCAGACCGGGCATTTCCTCGTACGTCCAGGCGAACACATCTAGGTATTCCTTGAGTAATTGAACAAGGCTCGTTCGTTCGTCCGCGGATAGAGTCGAACTGATAGAGACCGGCCTGGGAGATTCATCAGTCCCGATGTTAACAATCTCGAGCTCGTCGGTCGTAGAATTGGTTCCGTCTTGTAGCTGTCGCGGGGCGTCCAATACCTCCTCTTGTATTCCGTCGTTCTTGCAACATCCAATTGGGCGGAGAGACGGGGTGGTCTCTCCCGCTAATTGCTAACAGCGGCGCCGGTATACTGTCTTCCCCTTCTGATCACGGCTTGCCTCGAAAGAGCGCTCCCTTTTGGCGTGAGGATGGGCTGAAGTTTCACCGATTGGAGACGGACGTCTCGTCAGAGAGAGCGTGTCGTGGTGTTTGGCCCCCAGCGATGTAAGTCGGTCTTCCTCCTGGATTGAAGCCCACGTGGGTAATGGAGTGCACAGGTTTTGTCGGACTTTCCCTGCGGAGCATCTTTCGACTCGAACAGCTCCACTCCACATATTGGTGCGTACGGAGACAATGATGCGGGAATACGGATGACTTTCTCATTTAGCACAGTCTTCAGGAACTGGTGATACGTGGAAGGAATGACCTTGTTGTGGTGAAGCCACGGTCTCCCAAGTATCATGTGGTAGTCCCGGCTCCTTTTCTATGACTTCAAACTTTGCTCGTGGATCGAACAGTCCTACCGACAAATTCAAATTGACATACCCGTATGTGCTGGTTTGATTCCCTTCAAGTCCGTCATCGTGGTGGGCTGTCGTACAATTTGCATGGGCTGACCTTGGGTTGTCTTGAGAGTCTTGAGAGTAATTACGTTCGAAGATGCTCTCGTGTCGACGAGGGCCCTCCGGAACTCGAACCCTCGATGTGTGCGGTAACATGTAGGGCTCGGTTGTGACCTTCCTCTCGCCATCATGTCATCTTCCGTGAATGTAACATTATTTATAGATGTTTCCGATGCAGTTGAGACTCCTGGACGAGAAGGAGCAAGGTGTGCGTCCAGAGCTATTTTATTGACTGCAGCAAACGTCTCTGCCCGTTGATCCTTTGAGAGGTGCAAGAGTTCACACAAGTCTTCCACTTGAGACTCAGACTTCCGATCTACCGGCCTCCGGTTCGTAGTAAAACCGTTGATCCGAGGGGAACTAGTCCCAGTGTAAAGGTCTCTCGGCACGCTCATTTCCGACGTCATCTTGATGAGGAGGTCAAGTATGCCGTTTACCGCTTCTTTGATCAGCTCCATGTTCCTCGTCTGAGTCTCAAGTATCCGAGCCAACTCGCTCATAGTTGGGATTCCTCCTGTTGCGCCAACAGATACGCCGTTGGGAAGAGGGGTATCCTCGTTGGAGGAACTTCGACCGGGATTTGAATTTGTTGAGGAAGTCCTAAGACTAACCATCTCGGAACTTAGCCAAACAGGATTGGGTATTGAAGAAATTGATTTCACAACCGAGAGATTAATCTCCCACTGTGGTCGCCAATTGTTGATGGGTGAAAACTACTCCTGCAGAATTTGGTAATTTGGGGTGTGGATGAGGAATGAATCTAAACCTTCAACAAATACACTGCGCGGTGAGTGCTTGTAGATTCGAGAGATCAATTTGTGCAAGTCCGGCCTAAACCAAGAAATGGCCGTTCCAGACTTGTTTCGGTCACAAAGTGAAGGAGATGGGGTTGATCTTAGGGAGGGAAGCGAAGAAGGTGTTGAGATTGTGAAGGTGTTGGCTTGCTTATGACTTGTAACAGAAAAATGAGCAAGCTTACGGTTGATGCAAGCAGGCTCTGAGTGTTTGAATACGGTTTTTGTATTAACACTTGGTTTCTGTCGTCTAAACTTGTGTTGTTCTGTCCTCTTTGAAATAGGGCGGAGAACCTATTTATACAAGTCATTGAGCCTCATTCACGTCTCTCGTGGGAAGTGGAGGAAGTGGAGTGATGGAGTAGTGGAGTTGTGCGTCGACCAGTCTTGCCCACTTCTCCTGTTCATCTCTAACCGTCCATGACTTCCTAACACGTTCTTGTGATGGCGCGTTGCACGCTGCACGCTGTAAATCGCCAGACCAATACCCCAGTAAGTATCCCCCAGTTTGTGACATAATTGATGTCTGGAATGTGGATCGTGGATCCACGAAAGATAGCATGTAATGCTGAATTGAATAACTGCGTTATTCAGGAAGTCGATACTTGTGAAGTATCGTGTGTATTTTATGTGTACCGCATTGTGGTGTGGTAAGGTGATGGGTAATGACGCCTTATTGACCAATTGACTCGACTGTGGTTGTATAACCAAGTCGGTGAAGTTGGACGGATGAGATGAGCTTTGAGACACTCATCTGCGACCGTTAATGAATATTAGGGTTTTTGAAGAGGTGCGCAAGCATCACTCCACCTTGGTCGAAACCAAGCATGGGAAAGATTTTGAGAGGACCGACCATACATGCGTATTGACGGCATGATGGTGTAGGTGCCCGTATTCCGTTCCCTCATGAAAGCGCGATCTGGGCCACTCAATTTGACCGGCAAAGAGGAGTGGTCGAGATTGATTTTGCGATAGAAGTTTGATACCGCAAGAAGCCGCGCGCCACACTCTTTTCCAGCGCGTTTTCCAAGACGACCTAACTTGGTCGGTCTTGGCCGGCTGGTTTGACGTGAAGATGGTAGGCTGATGTTCACGCCTATACCTGACTATCCCATGAAAACGTGATCTAAGCCACTCAATCCGTCCGGTGAAGTTGAGCGGTCGAGATCAATTTGCAATTTGGGAAGTGTAACCACGCATGTTTGGGCGGGCGTTTTGGATTAGCCGGGCATGATATGCCTTGGCCGATTGCATGGGGGTAGATGGGCCCACGGTGGTCATGATGGTATGACCGGACCTGCTCGATTTGATCTGTGACCCTCCATTCGTGCCGGAGAAGATGGACGCGCGTGATGGCTTGAACCCTAATTTTGGCTTTCAAAGCCGTGCGACCATGCTCTTTCAAAGCGGACGAATGTGTTGTAACCAATCATGGTTGGTTTTGACCGATTGGTCAAGTGTGTAGGCGGTCACATGGTGATTGTGTCGACATGCTCCGGGCCCTTTGAGTCTACATCTACACCCTCCATCTATACCTGCGAAGATGGATGGTTGAGACCGTTTTGCGGCACATGTAATATGCCGCAAACCCTAATTTAGGGTTTTCCGTCCATAATGCTTGGTATGGACGGTTTCTTGGCAGGCAAAGGCCAATGGTCGACCATGCGGGGTCGGCCGTGTGTATTCCATACCTGCTTGGGGGTGATGGAATTGATCTGGGTCATCCAATCATGCTTGTGGAGTTGGATGACTGCAATCAGATCATATCCGGACTGATATGGTCAGTGCCGGATGCTCAATCGGGCTAGTATAACACACCGAGAGGGCTCGGGCTAGTATAACACACCGAGAATCAACCTGTACGGGTATTTCGTACATGGTTTCATTATAGTGCTCGGAGGTTCGTGTTACTCTGTAAGAGTAACACTCGTCGTCATGCCACACCGATAATGAGTACTTGGAAATACAAGGTTGATATGAAATTCATAGGAAGGGATTGTTGCTACATGCTCCAACCTGGAGGAATTTCATGTATTCACAGAATGGGATTGTTGCTACATGCTCCATTCTTGGTGAATTAAGTGAGGGAGTATCCAACACTTTATAAATGGCTTTATCTTTTACAAGATGTCAGCGCATGAGTTTTCCGGTTATTTACAAATTTAACCTTAAACGAAAATCCACCATCAACAAAGAGATCCGCTGCTGCTTTACTCAGTCAATCCGAACCTTCCCAGAATGAAGAAACTCGTAAAGATGTTCAGTAAAGCAGGTGTCCTTCCAATAAAAAACCCAACCTCCAATTAATCACTAGTGAGGGTGGAAAGAGAAAGCATCCGGGGAATAACTATCAACAATCTAAGCGTCTGACTCCCATTTTCACATCGGTTAAATGAGACTCCACCATTCCCAGATTTTCCCTTTCCAATGGAAGAGGTGATTGAACTCTTGGAGGTCTGGATACAAGATGACGTCATCAATCTACCTCGTGTCAAACGTCCTCTAACTAAACAAAAAATGGAAGATCCCAAGTACTGCCACTTCCATAGGTTTGTCAACCATCCTACAAGTGACTGCAACAAATTTAAGCACATCTTCCATGAGAAGATCGACTCAGGGGAACTTCAACTAGGCACTGAAGGAGTATACAAATATCATCCTCATATTAGAAGCTGTTGCATGTTTTCTGGGGACTCCGTCTACAAAACTGTGCAGTCAACCATGGGACATGTGTGTGAAATTATCTATTTCTCCAAGGCACAACGTCAAGATATCTTTGCCACTCTAAATTGTGTTGTATCGGGAAAGCGACTACCTTCGATCGATGAAGCTTCCCCCAGGCCTAAATCTCTTCTAGAAGAAATGATTGGCATAAGCGGCTGGGGACTCTTAACCACTTCTTATCTTAGAGATGTCGATTTGGGAAAAGCGTTGATTAACGCAGGGACTACGAAGGGAAGTCCAGAAGCGCCATATCGTATATCCGGAGGCTCAAACGCATGACTAAGTCTTCTCGAACAACCTCTTTTACAGTCTGTTAATCCCCATCTCATCGAGAACTGGGGAGTTGATCCGATCGTCAACCCAACTGCGACTAGGCGATGTGAAGAGGAAGCTGGTCCCTGTCAATATTTTATCAAATGTTTAGAAGAAGTATTCGATCGAGGATAAGAGGTCCAGAGGTCAAGTAGAAGGAGACTTACCTAGTTTCTGAAATTAAACAAGGTGACTATTGCAAACTCCTTGGTACTGACAATAGGGAGGAGTAGCAATACACACTGGATAGCTCCCGTCAGTTCCTGAAACATTATATTGCCATTTCCCTAGTATTTCCCTTGTTTTCATACAATACTTCATCCAAAATATTTGCACCAATTTGCATTCATAGTTAAGATTTCAATGAAACACCATTTCTTTCACAAAACAAAAACCTCTATTCTTCAAGAGCAGCCGCCTACCTGTTCAAAACCAAATCAAACCACAAAGGAACGTCTCGTCTTTCCAAAACACCTAAAGGGAAAAGTCTTGGGAAGGAAATAAAGGCATTCAAGGGAAATCATTCAGCAACATTTCATCTTTTTTAGAGAAAACACTTTTTATACCCCGAGGAGTATCCTGCTTCAACTTCAACTCCTGAGACAGTTTCTCAATTTCCGATTTATGATTAATGGGATTCATGGAAGGAATCCTATCCATTTCAGTTCACAAATTTCTGATTTTGGAAATCCCTTCACATAACTAGGAAACATTAAATCCGAAGTCTACACACATGTCTTGAGGATACTTCCGATATTCGATCACTCATTCAGAAGCAGCATGCCTGATCATACTACACATTTGGTCATGGAAATGTGTCCATACTTCTTCAATATTCAGGTGTACAATTCAGCATACTTCGCTGACACGTTGAACCCCTAATTAACACGTGATTTACATGAGGAGCATCAAATTGAGGGTCGAGGGCGCAGTCACATCCTCAAAATCGTCGGTCGCCTCCATTACCTCTCGGTTCTTCCTACAACGTCATCCCGGATACATGTAAATCCAACAAGGGCGTTCATCTTCTAAAGCATTAAAACTACGAAAGAAGTTGAGCAAGATTAGTTCAAATCTATCCAGATAATTCAGCCAGTCAAACAGAGCAAAACATGTACATACACGTACATCAGAAGAATTGGAGATCACTGTAGCTTCTCGAGCGCCACTTGCAATCCTCTCTGATAGAACCTATTTCCACTGGGGACTGCCTCCACCTTGCCTAGAGGATACCACTTAAACGCCCACCGAACAACTTAAAGTCAAGGCCTCTTGCAATCGAGCACAACAGAGTTCGGAAAATTTTGAAATTTACTGGAGAGGTTGGAGACAGAAATTACACATTCCAGAGAAGATCGATGGTACAACTTCTACACCCTCTGGTCCAGGAAGAAGAATCGTCACGTGATTAAAATGAGTCCTAATAATCGTATAGGTCATCCATATTGGGCGTGTCTTTGGAATCATTAATTCCCCTTGGCTTAGTAACGGAAATATCCCCAGATTGCTTTGTTGCTGTTGATACTCGCTCTACCCCTGCTAACAAAGAAAGTCAATCACATCGAATTAAACGTGGATATTGCACTCACATTAAGAACAAGAAGACGATATGGACTTACCTTGCTGTTGTTTGGTGTACATGAATATGGGTGTGTTAGAGCATGGCTCAGTTGAACCCACCAAGCGTTGGTATGTCAAGTTTGGTTGTCATATTTTAGTGAATCAAAACTCATGTTAAGAGTCGCTTGATTATGTACTAGAGTTAAACTTCAAATAGGTTAGCTTGAAAGTATTAGGATATGAGACATTACAAGTATTGCGAAGACTTGAAGATGTGAAGAAGCAAGGAGATACAACGACAACAATCATCCTTCCACTTGAGGTTAGTGACATTTGACTTGATCTGTTTCATTCCCTAACGTATCTTTCAAGTCGTGCATATTGAAAACACAACTGCGAAGCATATTTGAACTCTAGATAGACATAGTATTAAGGAATACAATACGAGGTTTATTGCTTAACCATTAAACTTTGTAGATAAGACATCGCCATAATCATTTGAATGCTATTGTGATTATGTATGGGTATGAGGTGAGGATTTCATCCTAGGGAACAATGTTTACATGTGTTCTAAGGAAGTAAGTTCATAAAGTTGTTTGTGGACCGAAAAGGAAATTGCCAGGTGTTATTGGTTTTGTTATTCATTGCATATCTTATGAACAACCAATATGTGTGATAGAGTATAACCGCTCACAACTTGTTGTGTTCTTGGTAGAACTGTTCACAAAGGCCTGACTTATGTATTAGTATAACTTTTATTAGTAAAACCGATCTTAAGTAATCACCCGTGGTATGATCGGATTTTGTATGCCTGACCTTGTAAGGGAAAGGGAACCGATCCTAGTAAGGGAAAGGGAACCGATCCTAGTAAGGGGTACAGTACATCAAAGGGAACCGATCCTTGTATGGGGTGCAGCAAGGTTTATAGCAGAAAGGGGAACCGATCCTATGGACATGTGCAACACATATAAGTTAGATACCATATATATATGGGGAACCGATCCTAGTACCTAGTCAACCGAACTTTTGGGAAGCTAGTGTGACTATGCACAATACTCACATGGAGGTAGAACCGAAACTTGTTTTGGTAGAACCGTAAGCCCATGATTGTGATTGAATGTTGGTTTGATCAATCACATAGTTCTTGAAAGTCAAATGAACCTATTCTAAACTTGTTTGGAAGTGTGGCAAATCGGTTTCAAGGTTTGTGGATGGGGAAAAACGGTTTGCTGGTTTTTTAGGGAAAAGGAGAATCGAGCGTGCTGTCGAGACTCCTCAACCGAGCAAACTGATGAACCTCACACAGATGAACTGCAAAGGGAGTGCTTAGATTCGAGAGATCAATCTGTAGGACTCTAGCCTAAACCAAGACAATGGACGTTCCAGAGTCAATTCGGTCACAAAGAGGGAGATGAGTTGATCTGTAGGAGGGAAACTGAGAATTGTGTGGGATCAATGATGATCAAGGATTGTGGATGTGTTGAAGGTTTCTGCAAATTGAAGAACTGCTGATGTTGAGTTCTGTGGATACGTTCTGAATGATTGATGGAATTTCTGAGAGTGATTGCTCGAAAAATTATTTTTTGTTCAATCGTGGATCCAGAGACTTATTTATATTGTCAGAATAGCGAACACATTGATCCCAGTAAGTGTGACGGTTTCATGAGTGAAGAGTGGGAAAATGGAAGATCGTGGTGAAACCAGTTCCAGGTCGTGCGGAGACTTGGTTAACCGTCCACCCATTACTTTGCTAACTCCTTCAACCGTTGCACGACTTACTCACATTTCTCATCGTGGATGAATCCACGTGCCGTAGGCCGCCAGACCAAAACCCTAATTGATATCCCCCATGTGACGTGATTGAAGTCTCACGAATCGTGGAATCATGATGATGACGTGTATTTTATTAGTTTCGAGATAGTGAATCTAAGTTTTGTTGAATTGCGCATGGTTAGCGATTGCTCAGCGATTCATGGATTTGAACGTGTTAGTTCTTATATTGATATTGCCCGTGTGCAATTATTGTAAATTCGAGCATCTGAGCAAGTATTGCTCGATTCAAAGGAGAGTATTGATAGTTGGGTAATTCAGCAACTATTGCTGAATTCGACGAATTACCGAATATTGATGATTGGATCAATATTCGAGCAATTGAGCAAGTATTGCTGAATTCGACGAATTACTGAATATTGATAGTTGGACCAATATTCGAGCAAGTGAGCAAGTATTCTTTGAATTCGACGAATTATCGAATATTGATAGTTGGACCAATATTCGAGCAGTGAGCAAGTATTGCTCAATTCGACTAATTATTGATGAATTACTGAATATTGATAGTTGGATCAATATTCGAGCAACTTAGCAAATCTGTGGATTATTGAATATTGACAGCTGGATCAATATTCGAGCAATTGAGCAAGTATTACTCAATTCAAAGAATTACTGATAAATTACTGATCATCGAGCAATTGAGCAAGTATTGATCAATTCGACAAATTATTTATTTATTAGTGACGTGACCCAATATTAAAATATTGGTAGATTACCGAACATTATATAATTAATCCGTGTGTTGTTTGCTGGATTAACGTAAATTTATTTAGTGTTTGAACTTGCTCAGAATGGTGATTTGTTGAGCGTTTGTTCGAAACCCAAATTTTGAGTAATTGCTCACTGATTAATGAATTGCTGAAAATATGTCACGAGCAAAGGAGGGACCGACCACATGGGACTATGGACGTCCATGTGATTCCCAATTTCTCGAGTGAGCGTTACACCAGGGTCCTGAGTTGGCTAGTTGGTGAAGGAATGACGATTAAATGCCGGTTTCATCATTTATTGAAATAGTGATGGATTGAGCAATAGGTGATAAAACCTAATTATAGAAAAGTGAGGGACCGAACAAGGTGGCATGAGACCGGCCCTTGGTGGTCGTGGGACCGCTGATGGGCATTTGCACAAATTCTGAGTTGGTTGTGAAGAGTTTGGACCCAATATGAGCGATTGCGCAAATTAGGTCAAAAGTATGAAAACGTGTGGGGCCGGCTTTGTGCAAGCCCTAGGGATGACCTTGGTCAGTCAAGAAGGCATGCACGTGTTACCATGGTGTCCGTGTTTCCGTACTGAGAGTTTCAGTATTTTCCGATGTGCGTTCGAGCAATATTTTGGATTTTCAGAAGAGTTCGATCTTTGACTGAAATCCTCGATTTTGCTCGAATGAGCAAGTATGCTCGTTTGATCAATATTTTGTGAATATTAAAATAATAATATTTTAATATATTTTCGTGAGTAACCTAGTTGGTCGTGTGACCATGTTGACTTTTGTCTTTTTCATGGTTCGCGCAATATTTGAGAAAATATGGAGAAACCATGAATTTTGATAAAACTGGGGAGTTTCACTAGATGAGAAAAATAACAATTTATGAAAGATTAGGGATTGCAAGGTGTGGGACCGGCCACGTCTAGGGCATGGCCGGATGGCTATGTTGCCCGGTCCCGCAACACCTTTCCCTATTTTATATTATTATTTCTTTTGTGAAATCCCACAAAAATATGGAGAAACCATGAAAATATGGAATAACCACGAGTTTTACTCAAACAAGGAAAGTTGCTGGAATGGAGGAGTCTTCATGAGTTCATGAAAACAAAAAAAATAAGGAAAATAATGGAGGAAGCATGGGACCGGCCACGGCTAGGGCACGGCCGGCCGGCTGGTGGGCCCGGCCCATGGGCGCTTCTCTATTATTTTAATGTTATTATTTTCTCTCTCCTGTTTTGTGCGAGATTCCTCGTTTGTCCATATTTTGGATGTGCATTCGCGCATTTGGATGTGCATTCGCGCATTTGGGTGCTCATTCGTGCATCATTGTCGAGTACACTCGCACAATTTTATAGGGCTTACTCAGTGGAAGTCCAGATGCCCGATTGTTGAGTATTTATTACTAATTCATGAAATTCAGTGGAGAATGATTCATGAAACTGAGTAATAAAAGTGAGTAGTTTTTATTATCAATTCATAGGATCAGCCGTGGATTCGACCATGAATTCGGAATAATAAAATTAGTATTACCATTCCATGGGATCGTGGATTCGACCACAGAATTGGAGTAATAAAAGTAGTTATTACCATCTCATGAGATCAACCATGGATTCGATCATGAAATCGGAGTAATGAGATTATCTATTACCATTCCATGAGATTAGCCGTGGATTCGACCATGAAATCGGAGTAATAAAATAAGTGGTGATATTACCATTTCATGAGACCAGCCGTGGGTTCGACCATGAAATCGGAGTAATATCTATTACCATTTCATGAGATCAGCCGTGGATTTGATCATGAAATCGGAGTAATACATTTATCTATTACCATTTCGATCATGAAATAGGAGTAATGAGATAAGATAGATTATCTTCTAGGAATTCAGTGGTGAATGTCACGGTAGAATTTAATCTCTTGCGTATAGTTAGTGAAACATCGAGTGTTGCCGAAGTCCTGAAGACGTTATTGCTCCCAATCTTACGGAGAACCTTCTGGATCATACACGATCTCTCTACATAGTCAGGGAACAATGAGTGTCACCGATGTCCTGAAGGCGTTATTGTTCTCAATATTACGGAGAACCGCCCAATCGTTCATCTATGCAGCGGGGGGTCTCTCTCATGTAGCCAGGGAACAGTGAGTATCACCGACGTCCTGAAGGCGTTATTGCTCTCAATCTTACGGAGAAACACGCAATTACGTTATTCTACATAGAGGGTATGACGAAATGCCAGGGATCGAACGCTCAGCTAGTGGAGGCTTTTCGAAAGACATATTCATCGTGGCTTCGTAAAATATGAATCATCGCTTGCCTGAAAGCCGTGTCAGAAACATGCATCATGATTTTACGGTTTTGCCCTTTGTTGAAAATCCACCATCTACATTAAGTCCCCTGCTTAGTGAGGGACAGTCATGTTCCGCAGTAAGCATAAAATGGTGATTTTCAGTCTACGAGATCAGTAGTTGAACTCGGTCTACAAAGGTATTATCAGAATCCTCGATTTGCTCCAATGGTGTCATGTACGAGTAAATATTTTGGTGAGGACCCTGATGGTATGATAGAATGTGATTCCGTGAGCACGGAGAGATGAAGCATCGCTGATTTGGTCGGTCAAAAGTCCAGTTTTGGTCGATTTAGGATTTATGGGCCCGAGTCCAAAAAAGGAAACCTGTGTTTTATTAGGTTTTGGAAATAAAATTAATATAAAAGGGAAGAGACCCTAAAATTCTTTTATTTTTGATCGACCAAGCACCTCCCTCTCTTCACCATTCTCACGCGAGTTGCAGCAAGGGAAAAAGTTTTTGCCGGAATTCAGTCGCCGCCGATCATCGCCGTTTGCCGTCCGGTCAAGTTCCAACCGGCGCCGACCAGGTACGTCCGAATTTTTTTTTTTTTTTTTTTTTTACTGTATGTTTTGGTATTTTCATGAATTGTTCATAAAACAAAATTTCATGTGAGTATGTAGATGTAGGTTTTATGAAATTTTGTTGCTTTTGAAAATACGTATGCGCGTTTGTTCAATAGTTTAAGAAACGAGCAAAAAATCCCTAATATGAAAGAGATACATATATTATTGAATAGACATGGTCTAGTTGCAGTAGAGAAAATTTTGTTTATGAGGTTTCATGAAAACCCAAATTTGTTTTCAAAGTATGAACTTTCACGTAGGTTTGTTCGTAGTAGAAGTAATAAATAATGATCCTTAGAGTTTAAAGGGATTTTGAAAAGACCTGTAGTTCATGATAAATTTATTTGCGAACTTTCAAACTTTGTTTGAAACATGTAGACTTTTACAAAATAGCAAAGACCCTCATTCGAATGTTCGTTTGAGCAAAAGTTTTTTTTTTTTTTATGCATAATGTACGTGAGTTATTAACTCACGATTTTTTTTTTAAAACACGTGACCTGTTCACGTTTTTGTTTTAAAAGGGGAAATCAAACTTTGATTTATGGAAAATTGTTGAAAGCAAACAATATTTGGTGAATTCGTTAATTCGTAGTTGTTTATGGGTGAAAACTATTACTGCTGGTTTTGGTAACTTGGGGTGTGTGGATGAGAAATGAATCTAAACCCTAAACAAATGCACTGCACGGGAGTGCTTTTGATTCGAGAGATCAATCTGTGCAATTCTGGCCTAAACCAAGAAATGGTCGTTCCAGACTTGCTTCGGTCACAAAGTGAAGGAGATGGGGTTGATCTTAGGGAGGGAATCGAAGAAGGTGTTGAGATTGTGAAGGTGTTGGTTGTTTATGACTTGTATCAGAATATCGAACTGGCTTGCAATAATGTAAGCAGCTCTGGGTGTTTGAATACGTTGTATCAACACTTGATTTCTGTCTCTTTTGGAAATAGGGAGGAGAACCTATTTATACAAGCCATTGAGCCTAACCCTCGTCTCTCGTGGGAAGTGGAGGAAGTGGAGTGATGGAGTAGTGGGAATCGTGTTAATGTCTCACGATCAGCCTTTGCCCACTCTTCCCATCATCACTAACCGTCCATGTCTTCCTGACACGTTCTTGTGATGGCGCGTTGCACGCTGCTCGCTGTAAACCGCCAGACCAATACCCCAGTAAGTATCCCCCAGTTTGTGACATGCTTGATGTCTCGATTGTGTGTATGTGGGACCCACAGAAAGTAGCATACGGTGCTAGGTTAAACAACTAAGTTATTTGGGAAATCGATATTTATGAAATATCGTGTATATTCTATGCATGTAATGCATCGAATACATTCAGCATGTATGAAGCATCGCTATTTTTAAAGCTTAACGGAGTAAGCCTTGGATTAGGCGTCTTAAAATAGCACCACGTCCAACCATCTTCGAGTGATCGTTTGGAGGCTGCATAGGCGAGCCATGCTTTGGCCGATCACTCTATGTGGAAGAGCGGCGGACGGTGATCGTGGGGATGCTTTATTGGTCGTTTAACTCCTAGCCTGGGCTGCCTAACCAAGATGGTAGAGTTGGACGGACGAGATGATATATGACGCTTATCTACGACCGTTGATGGAGTTTTAGGGTTTTGGAGAGGTACGCAAGTATCACTCTTCAGCTTGGTCGAAACCAAGCATGGGAGGCGTTTTTGGCAGGACCGACCGGGCATGCGTGTAGACACGGCTTGCCGGTGTACACGTCCGTACCTCACTGTCTCATGAAGGTGTGATCTAAGCCACTCAATTTGACTGGCAAAGTTGAGTGGTTGAGATCGGTTTGCGGCAAAAATCCATTGCCGCAAAGGAATTGGAAACCGTGCGACATGCCTAGTTTGGGCGCGCGTTTCGAGACGTTCGACCATGGTTGGCCTAGGCCGATCGGTCATGCATGTAGATGGGCCCACAATGATCATGTTGACATGCTTGGGACCTTTTAAGTCTACATCTACACCCTCCATCCAAGCTTGCGAAGATGGACGCTCGTGATCGATTAGCGACACATGTAATATGCCGTAAACCCTAATTAGGGTTTTGGATCGGTCGTGTGCATATAACTTTAACCAAACGGTTTTGCATGCTATGATCCTCCCTTGGGGAGGCCGATCATATGGGGCCCACGTAGGGCCGGCGGTGAGCATGTGTGCACTTGTTCTACAGTCCCAAGCTTGATATAAGCCATTCAAACATGCCGGTGAAGTTGGATGGTTGCGATCAATTTAAGACACTAGTGGACTTCCCACGGCTTTCAAAGCATCACGTCAGCCATGTTTTGAGCAAACGTTTATTGCTCCATGGCTTGGTCGTGAGAGAGCCGAACAGGTAGGTGAGAAGTGGGCCCGCCAGAGTATATAACAACACTTGACCAATCAGCCACCGGACGATATATGCCGTCCAACTAGCCCGACGAAGTTGGACGACCGCGATCTGTTTGAGACTGACATTGGCAGTCTTTGCTCGTACGAGATTCCTCCAAGCTGCTTCGACCATTCTTCTCCAGGCTGGCGTTTGGTGGCTGTTTGGGAGGTATGGCATGTGTTCGACCAACCAGGGCATAAACGGGCCCGCTGGTGATCATTATGGTGATAGCCTGCTCCTGCTGATGATCGTCTAGGCTGGTTGAATCATGCGTCCAACTTGCATGGCCGTGATCGTTTCTGAGACTAACACTGACAGTCCAGATTTCCCTTAGGAAATTAAATATGCTCGATCGGGCTAATATAAGCACGTCGATGCAATACTCTCTCTGTCAGAGAGTGATGTAGCGTGTGTGAGTACTTCGTGCATGTCCCAATATTGGCACGGAGATTCATGCTACTCTGCTGAGAGTAAACACTCAGTCATCATGTCATGTCAATAATGAGAGTTCGGCTGAGAACACATCACGAAAAATACTAGGCAAATCATGCATTAATTGTTAATGCTAATAAAATTCACAGAATATTTGGGATTGCTGTTGCACGCACCATTCTGGGTGAATTTTGTGTATTTATTGAATTACTTCAAATAAAGTAAAGAGGTTTTCTGCACTCTGCCACTTCTTAAACGACCTTTCCCTTTGCAGGGTGACAGCGCCTAAAATACTGGTTTTACAATTTTAGCCCTGAACTAAAATCCACCATCAACAGTAGTGTATGCATGAGTTTGGTGATTTTCGGTGTATGTACACGTAAAAATCAGCGAATGTTCATATGCAAGGTTGTATGAATCATTTATGGTTTCATGAAAAGTCAGGTGTTTGACTTTGAATTTTTCTCATTATCGCAGGTTTGAAGAATCAAGCAAGTTTTCAGAGTTTTACGTTATTATCACTAAGTTCGGGAAACCGTAAACAGGTAAGAGTTTAGGATTACCATTTTTGTAGACGTTGATGTGAGCATCATAATGATTTTGTTGCTTCAATTCCATTATGTGGATGAAATTTGTGTATGAATGTCACAGCAACTTTCCAAAGATGACTGATTCCCGCGCTTCTGAAGATGATGTTTCTAGAGAGAGAACTCCTAGAGAGGACGTTTCTACAGACGCGTATTCCAGAGATGATGATTCTTGAGAGGATTCTTCTAGAGATGATGATTCTGGAGAGGATTCTTCCGGAGAGGAGGTTTATGCTGATGTATCTTCAATAAATGATGATTCTAGGACTTCTAGGAGAAAGGAGGATAAGACCAAGAACATTCCAAATGTTGATGATGAATTCTTTGTGTTTCAGTACAAACTCGAAAGGCGTCCTTCAGGTTCCGCATTTAGATTGCTCATAAATCCCAGAAGCACTACTCATAACAAGTTTGTAAGTCCTCAGGCGATAATTAGATTCAGTTAGAGTGGGAAGCACTATTTCGGTTCTCACGTGGAACTCAAACTTTCTCGAAAACCCCTGGCGCATTTCTCCGGATGGGCACGACACATGCTGGGCTATAGCCATGTAAGAACTATGCTGGATCGTGCATAAGTGACACGAGCTATTCAAGCGACTGGGGATTTAGTGATCAATCACGACATACCAGGTATGGTGGCTCTGCTTGCTCGTTGGTGCATTCCTACTCACACATTCATATGCAGATGGGGAGAATTCACTATCACTTTGGAAGATGTAGTCGCTCTGTTGTATCTTCCAATTACTGGCAACTTCCCTGAAGAGCCGTCAGCTGAGGAGAATGCGATGTCTAGCGTGTTGGAAGCTAAAATGCACAAATTCAACGAGTCATCCAAAACTTGCTATGCTGAGTGGTTGAGATGCTTGTGGCCAAGAGATGGAGTTCCTGAAGAACCTGCTGACAGTACTTTAACCATTGCTGCTTTTTTGTGCTTGTGGCTCTCCAGAGACATTCTTGAAGATAGTGGACATTTGATGAAGCCATTTGTAATTCCTTTCGCCATAAAGATGGCTAAAGATGAGAAGCTTCCCATTGGTAGTTTATTTTTGGGTTCGCTATTTGCCAACTTAGACTCCTTAGTTATGGACTCCAGTGTCTCTGATGGCTTCATGAAAATCGAAACATATGCAAATACCATATTCCTCCAAGCTTTAATGTGGGAGCACCTTGAAAAATATGCTCCAACCCCTCGTAGGGTCTTACAAGGACCCAATGTTGACGCTCGTCATGCCATCTTTGAGAAAAATAGTGCTAGGATTATGCGTTGGTCTACAAAGCGACCACGACCAAAGACACGCCTCATCAGCATTTTAGACACTGAGTCTGAGTTCAACTTTCGTCCCTGGACGACAGTTCCTCCTTTATTCTCACAATTGGTCACTTTCAATGATACTAAAGAGATCATCACCTTGAAGTCTGGCACTGGGATGAGTGATGGAGAGAAGTCTTTTATGCTGAGTTGCACTCCTGGTTATATAGTGTCGGTGATGCAAGGAGAATTTCAGGTGGAAGAATATAATATTGACAAAGCAGCTCGACAAATAGGTCTCGATCAGTGTACTCCAGGTCATCGAATGAATAAACCATCGGTTGAGTATTTGAAGGCCCATTTAGATAACACACATGTGGAAGGGAGCGATTATGTGTCTTCTTTTACCGACCGGGATATTTACGTAACTCCAGGTTATGCAGAATTTTGGAATCAACAACTCATGCTCTTGTATAAGTTTGTGATGGATGTTAAATCTCCGACACGAGTGTTTCCTTCTGCTAAAATACTCTTGGATCACCCACGGTTTAAACCTCTTTCTAGTGGTGATAAAAGAAAAACATCTCCAGAATCTTCACAGGTAAATATTTTCTTATGATTTTGGGTAAAACCATAGTAATCGCACCTTTAATTGTTAAACTCAGTGTCATGTTGTAAGACCTCGAATTCCTGTAGACTTCTCTGAATGGCAAGACAGTCCCCAGGGTGGAGAAAGCAGGAGCAGGGTGAATTACAGAATGATGGCAAATAGTACGCGGTCCCCGACTGCTTATTTGGTAAGTTGTTAACACTTTCCTTATCGTTGCGATTTTCTTGTCCATGTAATTAGGATCCCAAAAGAACGTTGTTAATTGGTTCAGAATTTTGCTCCATCGGTTATTGACGGTCTTCATCTTTCCTCAATACGAACAATTCAGGAATCCAGCATCGATGGAGAGGTTGATGTGAGTATCCTTTCATGTAAGCAATTTCAGCATTTCCTTGAATGAAATAATGATGATTATTGTTGATGGATCCAGGAGGAGATTGTTTTGGAAAGCCAACACGGTCATGCTATTCATTCGTCTTTGAATAGTAGTGAGAAAGAGAATCCTCAAGAATCGCGACTGAATGGAAATAATAGTGCTCCCAATGTTGATGCCGACCCTGTTAACCCTTCGAATGAGTTGGAGACTCCTCAAGTAAGTATCCATTTTGTGTTATATTCATAGAAGTGTAGGATTGATGGTTGAATAAGTGAGAATCCATACGAATGAACGAAGAAACTTTAGTAAAATACGTCACCAGAAAATTCAGAACTCAGCCTTTTAGCAAAAATGCCATAAAATCTTCATACGATGTCAGATTTTCGCGATCCGCCCATGTATCCTTATGCCCACAAAATTTCCTAGCTTTTGAGAAGAAGCTTTTAGAGTTTTGAGCATGTTTAGGGGCTGAAATCAGCGAAACAGTAAACTTCCAGGAAATTTTCAGATGGAATGTAGTCCAATGTTTTGGCTAGAACTCCTTACTCGTTTATCCGATTACTATAAAATTTTGATATGCTATAGAAAACACCCATACAAAGAGAACGGTATATGACTCAACCTTAGATTCCTTACCAATTACTCCCAGTTCTACATTTTATACATGGCAGAGTAAAACTTCTTCAGACAAGCTTGTCGAAAAACGTGTTTCATGACTTCCACATCATTTTCCCATGTCTTTGATGCATAATAAAGAACTTAGATACTGTTACTTCACTTACATGCTAGAGTTTATGATTTCCTTTGATCTCCATGCTTGAATCCTCCTAATCTCATGTAATCTTCGTATCAGGCGCCGAAGACTGAAGTTGAGAATACCAGAACCAATGTTGGTGATTCGAGCAATATGGTGAATCAAAGCAGTGACATCATCAGCTCTGCACCTCCGGGTTATGAGAATATCGCTGCTAAAGCCGTGGAGGAAACCGAGACTCCAGTTGTTATTGAAACCGAGCCAAGAACAAAAGAGAATATCCCAGAAGAAGATGTTGTAATGACCATAGAGGATGTTCCAGTAGTCGAGAACCGTATAATAATACACGAATATCCAAATGCAGGGATTATTTGTGAGCCTCCAGTTGGTGATTTACTCCCATATCATGTATTTGTTGGCGGATTCAGCGTTCCCACTGGGTATGCCAATATGTATGAGAAATTGTGGAAGATGTATGGTCATATTGTTGTTACGAGAGATCCTGAACGTAGCTACTTCTTGAAAATGAAATTAGGAAATATACTGCGTGTTATAGATGATATATGAACCAGGTCCAAAGATACTGTGAATTGAGATGTACTCTTTGATTGGGAGTACAACTTGGAGAATTCTGAGAGACTTGGCTTTAACTTGAAGTGGCTTCGTCAGAAGATCAACACCATCAAGGAAGAAGTAGTGAAGAACATCCCTTTTACTAGTGATGCCGTGATGGAGAAAATGACTGAGATTGCTGAGCTGACCAAAAAGCTGGAGTCAGAGAGAGCGGCTTTGCAAGTCTTGGAGAATGCTGAGAAGCATAAATCATACTTTGATGGCTTTCTTTAATTTTCTTTCCATAATCTCCTGAACTTCTGAGAGATGTGAGATTTTACTTTGGTTTTGATTTTTGGTTGGTTTTGAATTTATGGGTGATTGAGGATTTTCTTTTGGATTTTGGATTTGATAGAGATTTTCTTAAATAAAAGAACTTTTGATAAATTGCTGAATTCAAATATTGGATGCAAGTATTGCAAACATTTTGGAAGAATTGAAATTACAGGTAAAAGAAAATCCTAAGATGCAAACGTCAGATGTCTTGAGCGTTTGTCTTAGACATAAAACACCCAATGTTGAATGCTTCATGCATCGAAAATCTTGAGCCAATTATCATGAATCACTGGTATACTTGTCTTTCCCTTGATGTCAGCCAATTTTTAGTATCCTCCAGTAACTGACTTAGCGATCATAAAAGTCCCTTCCCAGTTAGAACTCTTTGTGGAATGCAAATTGCGTCTAGTTGCCTTAAGAACCAAATCTCCTTCATGAAATTTGTTAGGTTTGGTTGCTCGTGCCTTGAACATTTTCTGTTGGTTCGGAATTCCTCGTGGATTCCATGTTGGTGGAGCTTTACAATTCTGTGGCACATGTGGACACTCGTGTAAAGGAGAATATTTAGGATATTGATTGTGAAACTCAGTCATTATCCTAGAAATGACCGTATTAGTGAGATGATGGATTTGGAGAGGTTCTGCGTCTAACCATTTGGTGAAGTATTGCTGAGGTGAGACTAACCACTCATAACGTTTAGTGATAGCTAGGTTTTGAGCAGAACTGAGTCCCCGGACTAGGGTAGCATATTTGAAAGTTGGTAATACATATGCATCATGGGGAATAAGACTTGCCTGAGTGAGAAACCTTCCGACAAATTCGTGGTCCCTCTCCCCGGGTTTTTGTGTGAGTTCCATCAAGGCTTCGACTTTTCCCAAATGCTCGAACGGTTGATCATCTTCCGAGGCAGAGCTTTCTTCAATGGAGAATCGTGCAACTGAAAGCGAAGATATCATAACAACTTTTCCATCATGAATCCACGCTCGCCCAAGAATCATGTCATATCCCGGATCCTATTTAATTATAAAGAATTTAGTTTCAGTCCAGGTTGAATCATTTCTTATCTTGAGAATGATGAAACCGTAAGCATCCCTGGAGATTCCTTCATGGTCTCTGATTGAGATAGGATCATGAGTTGCTTCTTGTCGAGTGATGCCAGCAACTCTGAGGGTTTTCAAAGAGATGATGTTAATAGCAGTGCCAACATCAACCAATGATCGCTTGAATTCATTTCCTTTGAGATGAACTATGGTGAGAAGTCCCCAGTCGTACATCTCCTTGTCTGTTACTGGAGGTTCAGGGAGTATCTCTTGAATGTCTAATCGTTTCCCAGACACGATGTGGTTCAATGCAGCAAACATATCATTTCTTTGAGATTTCGATAAGTACAGTAACTCACAGGCATGCTCAATTAGGGATTGGACTGCTTCTTTGACCGGCTACTCAAAAAGTGCGAATGTTCTGATCGGGAGCGGGTTTTTGTGTACTCCTTCAGTCCCCAGTTCCCCTGAGTCAGCCTTTTCTTTGAATATGCGCTTCAAAGTTCTGAAATCACTTGTTGGATGACTGACATATCTATGGAAATGGCAGTAGCGTGCATTTTCCATTTGTTCTTCAGTTGGTTCCTTTTTGACGGGAGGCAATTTGATCGCACCATCTTGGATCCAGACTTCCAACAGTTCGATCACTTCTTCAATGGGAAAAGGGAAGTCAGGCACTTCCTGATCGTTCTGTTGATGCTGAAATGGTGATTGTGCATTTCTAACCTGGTTGTCTTTCCTCGGTGCTTTTGGAGGGTGAGACATCGGAGGAGCATTCTTGTGTTGTTGTGTCTCAGCTTTTCTCTTGCTCCCTTCAGCAACATTCATGGAAGTTTCAACATTGTACTGCTTGTTGATTAAATGCCTGTTGGTACTGCTTTGAGCATTCGGTTCCTTGACTTTGACAGTCTTGGTTCTTTCTAATAAAGTTGGAGCAGTGGTTGCTGATCTCTTGGCCGCTTCATGAAGTTCTGAAAAGGTTTGAAATCGAAGATTTTCCAACAAGGCTCTATAGACTGGAATCATTCCGTTGATGCACAAGTCCACCAGTTGTTGCTCAGTGACATTAGGATCATGACAATCCAAAGCTTGAATCCTGAACTTCTTCACGTAGTCGTTCGGATTTTCAATATTTTTCTGAGTCATCCTTCCTAAGTCGGAAAGAGTAACTTGCTCAGAAACAAAGAAGTGTTTCCTGTAAAAAGCATTAATCATTTCTCCATAATTAGCTATGCTCCCTGG
The DNA here is from genome assembly GCA_023531295.1 of Papaver armeniacum. Taxonomy (NCBI): domain Eukaryota; kingdom Viridiplantae; phylum Streptophyta; class Magnoliopsida; order Ranunculales; family Papaveraceae; genus Papaver; species Papaver armeniacum. The sequence goes on from JAJJWW010006856.1 coordinate 86,026, forward strand.
TGCAATGTTGTTATACCAAGTATATGCTCGACCCGTCAGGGATTTTGAAAACTCCTTCAAACGGACAACATGGTTGTGTTCATGTTCTCCTAATACTTCCAAGAATCGAGAAACATGCTCTCGAGCATTTCCCGTTCCATTGTAGAGCGTGAACGTTGGAAAAGTGTAACCTTTTGGGAGAGGGATTCTTTGTGTAGCAGCGGGATATGGAGGTTGATATCGGTGCACAGACGGTGCATGACCTTTTCCCCGATTCTCCATAAAACATTCCAGGTCTTCACGGGTGATGAAACCGGCAGGTTCAGGTTCTGCAGCTCTGCGGGCTTCATCATCGTCAAGTACTGGAATAACTTCCGGATCCGTAATTGGATATGTTTCCTTGTATTTTCCCTTCTCCTGAGTTTTGTCTGACATCTTGTCAGTGAGAGTTTTGAGGTAGTTACATAGCTCCTTCCGAGTAGTAGCCATATCAGTTTGATTCTTGGCGAGAACTTCCTGGACTTTCATGAGATCGACAATAGTGGGTGGATTTTCTATGATTTCTTCGAAAGACCGACCAAAGAGAGGATTACTCCGATATTGGTTTGTGGAGGAGTAATTGATAGGTGTAGAATACACCTAATTTACTATCTAGTAGTTTATGCTTTCTTTGCTATTTTTCTTGTAAATTATGTATTTTACGCTTGTTTTGAGTTTTGTAGCTACTTTGGAGTCGCACGGAGGAAAAGAAGAAGAAATCACCCAATTTGAGCCAAAAGGGCAAAAAGGTCATTTTACAGGCGATTGAAAATGGGTTCGAATATGTGATATTGCTGCTGAATTGAAATCGAGAAGAAATTAGGTTTTGTTGGTGTTGAGAACTGAGATGTGGAGCTGTTGACGTCAACCTCAGTGAATCGAGAAGGTGGATTGGATCAGGTACGGTGATGGTTTACTGGGTATCGACTGGAAGGAGGATCTGTGATGGTTGGGTTTTGTTGTGAATTTCAGTGAAAGACTAATGGAATGAGAAGACCTGCTGCTGTTCGTTGTATGAAAACAAGGGTTTGGAGGAGAATGAATGAAATAGAGTTGGATTATGAGATGGGTATATGCAAAGAAGATCAAAGTCCCTTGAATCGTTGAAGTAGCAGATGAATGGCTTGTATAGATGTATGATAGGATTGTGCAGGAAATGGAGCTAAGAACGGCCGGAATTTGGCCTGGGAAGTCCTGTAATTAAACAGAACTCGGCCGGATTTTGATTCTGGCGAGTCAACTCGGAAGCCAGTGTTTTAACTCGATCCGACCCAGCGAATCAGCCAACTCAGAAGCCGAGTAAGAAGCTGACTCAAAGCTGACTGAGACGCCTCCCTTGACCCGCTGACTAACAGTTTGACTGACAGTTTGACCCGTTTGACCGTTAGTCCTAACGGTGGACTGACGGAATATTCCGTCGCATATTCCCTCGACGGACAGAATTTTCAGGTGGCCGGCGACGACTATTCCGGCCACAATCCCAGTTTTCCGGCGAGCAAAAATTCCAGAATTTTCTATGGACTTCTCTCATGGGTGTGAAGACTTGGACTAGGAATTGGATGGAGAATTTGGCTCAAATTTGGAAAGAGAAGATGAAGAGTTGAGAAAGACTTGAATTTGGAAGTTGAATTGCTAAAGGAAAAGGATTCTAATCCTTGGAAGAGTTGGAGAATATTGAAGCCTATAAATAGAGAAGTTTTACACATCTTTTACACACATCTCTACACACACAACAATTCTTTTCTTTTCTTATTCTTTGTGTGAACTCTTTAACATGAGTAGCTAATTTTATTGATTGAGAATGAATTCCTAGTTCTTAATATGATTTGAGTTTTTGTTTTTAATTCTATCTTGAAGTTTTTCACATGATTATCGTTTGTTTTTACTAATAGGAATGATCTTAATGACATTCATGATTGATTGATAGATTGTTTAGAATGCATGCTAAATTGATTTGTTAGTTTAATCTAAATCTAGTATAAGTTAGGGAATAAGTAATCGTTCTCGACACTTTACACAAGTAGAAAACACAAGACCTTGCGGAGGGATTCCGTGGAGCAATTGTGTGTAGAAACAACGCTAGAAAGTGAACCAAGCGAACCGAGTTTAACTACTAGTACTAAACCTAAATTTATAGATCTTAATGCATTTAGGGAATTACATCTTGTAAGCGAACCTCAGGGTGGTTCTTTTGAATAGAATCTGATAACTAAGCGGACCTGTTACTCAGTGAAATTAGGGATTTTGGGGCTAGCTAAGCGGACCTGCTATCCTACGGTTGGTGATAATCTGTGACTAATAACAAGTAGAAGAGAACATAACTTTAATCATTGTTTCGTAACGAAGAAGGATTCCTTGATTTTGTCTCTCTTATTGCTTTCAACTTTATCTTTTAATTGCTTTGTTTATTTTCTTTTGCTTTTTACACCCCCCTTTCGTGACAATTTTTACAACTAGAATCTCTTGCTCCTCGTGGGAACGAACTTGACTTCCATTATATTATTTTTAATTGAGTGGAAATATTGATTAATTTGATTACACCTACGACACGCATCAAATTTTGGCGCCGCTGCCGGGGAGCAGCGGATGATTTTAGTTGTTTTTATTTTTCTTTTTGCTTTATTCTTGCTTTGTTGGATTCTATTCCGTATCTAACTTGGTTTTTGAATCTTATTTCAGGTGCCGGTTTTCCATGTACGGTGGACAAGAGCAAGCATATTACAACAATCAATACGGTTTTCAACCTCAACATTATGACAACTTCCAACCATCCTTAGGATACAATCAAAACCAATCTTTTGGCTATGATCAAATTCCTACAGAACCTTATGGATATTCTCATACATATCAACAACCTTATGACGGGTATGTAAGTGGACAATCACAAGGATGGGAGGATAGTTTTGTTTATGATCAGAAATTCTCTAGTTTTGTAGATAAGATGTCTGCCATGATTGGGGATCTTCAACAAAAGTTTCAAGAATCACATCGAGAAATTCAAAGGAATTCGGAGAAAATATACGAACAAATTAACCAACCTTTGGAGACTTTTGATGACGCTAGTGTAGATTACTCGAGCCTTGATCTTATTAATGATCAAGCACCTATTCAAAAGGTAGAGCTTGAAGATGATGCATTTAGTGCTTGGAAAAAATTTCTTAGGGAAAGATGGGAGTCAGCGGAAGTGTATGAACGTTGCAACAATGAGGAAGTTATTCCAACTCCGGATCATAATAAAGATCCTTCACCTATTCAAAAGGAGGAGTTTGGATATCACTTACCTATTGTTGTAAACGAAGTAACACCCTCACAAGAAGATCTTACAATTTATACCGAGGAAGATTATATGAGGGAAGAATGGCCCGATTCCGATGATGAGAATGTTGAAGAGATGATGCTAGAGGATGAAACCACATTCATTGATTTTGTGGAAGACCCAATTGAACTTGCCAATGATTTTAATGATGCCAAGACTTTGGTTAAGCTAGAAAACGACGAAGAATGGTTGCAAGGTTTAATAGAGGACCACGATATACAAGAGGTAAGTAATTCACTCGAATTTTTAAGGATGAAGAGGATTCTATAATACAAGAGATTGTGCAAGGTTTGTCTAACCCTTTGCATATTGATTCTTCTCCTTTACCTCTTATTGGTTTGAATGTATGTGCTTCGAAAGTATTTTTGGATGATTTTGTTTCTAAATATCCACCATTGGAAACACTTGATTCTAACACTATGCAGGTTTGCCAAGAGGAATACATGGAAGTTCCAAAATTCTATGTTCTTTATACACTTCCGAGTATGGACGGGAATAAGTGTGGGGGAAATTTCTATCGAGCGATAACATCACTATTGTTTTCTTGTGCTAATATTTGTATGGAGTTATTGTTTTCAAACAGGTATTATGGGTGGATCCTCAAATTTTCCGATTGTTAGTATATGGGGAATGAATCTTGCAAGAGCCAAGTCGGGCCGTCGACTTTAAAACAAGCGCTTAATGGGAGGCAACCCATAGGTTTTGTATTTCTTATCCTTTTGCTTTTTATTTTTGTTATTTCTTTTTCTTGTTTCTTATCATGTTAAAATCTCCCACCTTGAGTTTACTAGGAAGATTCAATTACATTGAGGACAATGTAAAGTTTAAGTGTGGGGGAGTGGTTAAGCATGTATTTTTAAAAAAAAAAAAAAATTAAAAAATTTTAAAAAAAATAAATAAAAGTTTTACATAAAAACTCCAACTTTTAAAGATTTTAGAGTCACTAGCATACTTCTAGGTATGTTTACATAGAGATTTTGACCGACATAATTGAACTTGGAAATGTTAGAGAACTACATTCGGATTTCTTGCTTGTTTGAGTGTTAAATAATGGATTTAATCATGCCGGTGATGCGAATTTGGTGCAGGGAGAAAGGCGTTATTAGAGTTGCTGATCAATCATTAGTGGAGACTACCCGTATTCATATCATGTGAGGCACCGACCAGAAATTTTCCATCTACTAAAGAGCTTTCTTTTGAGTGTGTGTCACCGTACGTTAATTCCGGGTAGAATGGTGAGCTACCCAACTTCCCACCACTAGAAGCACTACTCTTTGATCTCTTGAGTGCTAATTTTGTCAATCATGAGGGTGACGTCTATAGATGAAAGCTTCCTTCTTGTAGTTCGATTTGCAGTTAGCACCATTCTCTCTCTCGACAACAACGGATCCATAGAAACACTCTCATCATCAACAAGGAGCGACATCAAAATCTACAAGGAAAGTTGGAAAAGTTTAAGGTTTATAAGCAACGGAATGAAAAAAGGAGCAAATTTCAAATACAAGTAAAGCAACATATAAATGAGCGGATTTTACATATATGTTGAAGACTTACAATACAACGAGGTAATTTTATATCCAAGTATGAAGACTTATTCATGAAAGCGAAGAAAATTAAAAGGTGAGAATTTTTGAAGTTTATGATTTTAAGATGATACAAGTTATGAAGAATCAAGCGGTAAAATACTTCTCCCACGGCCATGGTTTATTTTTTGTATTTTATTTCTCTTGTTTAAAAAAAAAAAAAAAAAAAAAAATTGAAAATTTCATAAAAAAAAAAAAAAAAGAAAAACAAGAGAAATTTTTGTTGTTAATAAGCCGTGGGGAAGGAAAATCTATAAGGTAGTTTCAAGCGACAAGGTTTTAAGGTAAAAGAGTTACAAATTGTCAAGGAATTACGAAGATCAAGAGTTTATCATTAATAGTTGAAACCGAAGACGAAGACCATGAAGATCAAGACGAGGAGCGGAAGACGTTTCTATTGGATGCCGTGAGAGTGGTGTTATCATAATTGGCGATCGGATGTGAAGGTGAGTAAGTAATCTCATCCTCGATAATAATGGTTGATTTCCTTTCGTAGAGATCGTCAGAAAAATGGTTTATCAAAATATTAAAAGATGTGGGTTTTTTAAAAAATATTTCGGAAGTTATCCTTCCCACCATTCAACGTGTCGCAGGATTTCTCTCTTCATTCCTACCTGCACACATGTGAGAACCATAAAAAGCTGTCTTTTTGAGTGCATTTATCATAAAATCCTTTTTGGTGAGGCAGAAGTCGAGGCGAAATGCTTATTGATCGTTTCTCAAACACGCGTTCTCTCATTATGGTGTGGTTATTTCTCACTCAACATTTAAGAATGAGAATTTGTTCTTTAGTATTTCTAACTTCTTATTACTAGCATGCAGAAACTCTATGTCCTCATAACTCTTTGGATGCTTGTGACGCTTGAACGCTTTGAAGTTGTGAGTTTTTATTTTGATTTGCTCGAGGACTAGCAAAGTCTAAGTGTGGGGGAATTTGATAGGTGTAGAATACACCTAATTTACTATCTAGTAGTTTATGCTTTCTTTGCTATTTTTCTTGTAAATTATGTATTTTACGCTTGTTTTGAGTTTTGTAGCTACTTTGGAGTCGCACTGAGGAAAAGAAGAAGAAATCACCCAATTTGAGCCAAAAGGGCAAAAAGGTCATTTTACAGGCGATTGAAAATGGGTTCGAATATGTGATATTGCTGCTGAATTGAAATCGAGAAGAAATTAGGTTTTGTTGGTGTTGAGAACTGAGATGTGGAGCTGTTGACGTCAACCTCAGTGAATCGAGAAGGTGGATTGGATCAGGTACGGTGATGGTTTACTGGGTATCGACTGGAAGGAGGATCTGTGATGGTTGGGTTTTGTTGTGAATTTCAGTGAAAGACTAATGGAATGAGAAGACCTGCTGCTGTTCGTTGTATGAAAACAAGGGTTTGGAGGAGAATGAATGAAATAGAGTTGGATTATGAGATGGGTATATGCAGTAAGATCAAAGTCCTGTAACTGTTGAAGTAGCAGATGAATGGCTTGTATAGATGTATGATAGGATTGTGCAGGAAATGGAGCTAAGAACGGCCGGAATTTGGCCTGGGAAGTCCTGTAATTAAACAGAACTCGGCCGGATTTTGATTCTGGTGAGTCAACTCGGAAGCCAGCGTTTTAACTCGATCCGACCCAACAAATCAGCCAACTCAGAAGCCGAGTAAGAAGCTGACTCAAAGATGACTGAGACGCCTCCCTTGACCCGCTGACTAACAGTTGGATCGACGGTTTGACCCGTTTGACCGTTAGTCCTAACGGTGGATCGACGGAATATTCCGTCGCATATTCCCTCGATGACGGAATTTTCGGGTGGTGGCGCAATGACTATTCCGGACGGATTAAGCCACAATCCCGATTTTCCGCGAGCAAAAATTCCAGAATTTTCTATGGACTTCTCTCATGGGTGTGAAGACTTGGACTAGGAATTGGATGGAGAATTTGGCTCAAATTTGGAAAGAGAAGATGAAGAGTTGAGAAAGACTTGAATTTGGAAGTTGAATTGCTAAAGGAAAAGGATTCTAATCCTTGGAAGAGTTGGAGAATATTGAAGCCTATAAATAGAGAAGTTTTACACATCTTTTACACACATCTCTACACACACAACAATTCTTTTCTTTTCTTATTCTTTGTGTGAACTCTTTAACATGAGTAGCTAATTTTATTGATTGAGGATGAATTCCTAGTTCTTAATATGATTTGAGTTTTTGTTTTTAATTCTATCTTGAAGTTTTTCACATGATTATCGTTTGTTTTTACTAATAGGAATGATCTTAATGACATTCATGATTGATTGATAGATTGTTTAGAATGCATGCTAAATTGATTTGTTAGTTTAATCTAAATCTAGTATAAGTTAGGGAATAAGTAATCGTTCTCGACACTTTACACAAGTAGAAAACACAAGACCTTGCGGAGGGATTCCGTGGAGCAATTGTGTGTAGAAACAACGCTAGAAAGTGAACCAAGCGAACCGAGTTTAACTACTAGTACTAAACCTAAATTCATAGATCTTAATGCATTCAGGGAATTACATCTTGTAAGCGAACCTCAGGGTGGTTCTTTTGAATAGAATCTGATAACTAAGCGGACCTGTTACTCAGTGAAATTAGGGATTTTGGGGCTAGCTAAGCGGACCTGCTATCCTACGGTTGGTGATAATCATGACTAATAACAAGTAGAAGAGAACATAACTTTAATCATTGTTTCGTAACGAAGAAGGATTCCTTGATTTTGTCTCTCTTATTGCTTTCAACTTTATCTTTTAATTGCTTTGTTTATTTTCTTTTGCTTTTTACACCCCCTTTCGTGACAATTTTTACAACTAGAATCTCTTGATCCTCGTGGGAACGAACTTGACTTCCATTATATTATTTTTAATTGAGTGGAAATATTGATTAATTTGATTGCACCTACGACACGCATCAGTAATATTACCACCATCGTTGGAAGTAGGAACGGTTTCTGGAGTACCACCGTTGTTGCTAGTGCTAGCATTGTTTGGGTTAGGATTGGTAACTGAACCTGATCTAAGATCAACCATTTTGTGAAAATGAGAGATTGCAACCGAGATATTAATCTCCCACTGTGGTCGCCAGTCTGTGGATAGGAAAAATGGTTTGCTCATTTTTTAGCGAAATGGACAATCAAGCATGCTGTCGAGACTCCTCAACCGAGCAAACTGCTGAACCTCACACAGATGCACTACAAAGGGAGTGCTTAGATTCGAGACATCAATCTGTAGGACTCCGGCCTAAACCAAGACAATGGTCGTTCCAGAGTCAATTCGGTCACAAAGAGGGAGATGGGTTGATCTGTAGGAGGGAAGCTGAGAATTGTGCGGGATCAATGATGATCAAGGATTGTGGATGTGTTGAAGGTTTCTGCAAATTGAAGAACTGCTGAAGTTGAGTTCTGTGAATAAGTTCTGAATGATTGATGGAATTTCTAAGTGTGATTGCTCGAAAAATTGTTTTTTGTTCAATCGTGGATCCAGAGACTTATTTATATTGTCAGATTAGCGAACACATTGATCCCAGTAAGTGTGACGGTTTCATGAGTGAAGAGTGGGAAAGTGGAAGATCGTGGTGAAACCAATTCCAGGTTGTGCGGAGACTTGGTTAACTGTCCACCCATTACTTTGCTAACTCCTTCAACCGTTGCACGACTTACTCACATTTCTCATCGTGGATGAATCCACGTGCCGTAGGCCGCCAGACCAAAACCCTAATTGATATCCCCCCATATGACGTGATTGAAGTCTCAAGAATCGTGGATTCTGCATGACAGACGTGTATTTTATTAGTTTTAGATAGTGAATCTAAGTTTTGTTGAATTGCGCATGGTTAGCGGTTCATGGATTTGAACGTGTTAGTTCTTATATTGATATTGCTTGTGTGCAATTATTGTAAATTCGAGCATCTGAGCAAGTATTGCTCGATTCAATGGAGAGTATTAATAGTTGGGCAATTGAGCAAGTATTGCTCAATTCGACAAATTACTGAATATTAATGATTGAATCAATATTCGAGGAATTGAGCAAGTATTGCTGAATTCGACGAATTATTGAATATTGATAGTTGGACCAATATTCGAGCAAGTGAGCAAGTATTGCTGAATTCGACGAATTACTGAATATTGATAGTTGGACCAATATTCGAGCAGTGAGCAAGTATTTCTCAATTCGACGAATTATTGATGAATTACTGAATATTGATAGTTGGATAAATATTCGAGCAACTTAGCAAATATGTGGATTACTGAATATTGACAGCTGGATCAATATTCAAGCAATTGAGCAAGTATTGCTCAATTCGAAGAATTACTGATAAATTATTGATCATCAAGCAATTGATCAAGTATTGCTCAATTCGACAAATTATTTATTTATTAGTGACGTGTGATGAGTGCCAAATATTGCATATTTCTACATCTTTTTATTGGCATTTAACTCATCTTTTGTGCTCAGAAATCAGATATTATCCCAAATTCTGTATTTTCTTTGTTTTCAAGAATAAATACTTGTACTAATTAATTTTGTGTTTTTAGGTAGTAAATAAAGTTCGGAGAAATTAAGGAGCCAAAAGAGCAGAAAATTGGAGACAAGCATCTATGGAGCAGAAAGCCACAACCCGCGTGCACATCAGTGCAACCCAACAAGAAGCAACCCATTTACAAGACATGTGCTTGAGAAATACAAAGCCGTCCTTTCCTGGGTCGTGAGATCTCGCCCATCTGCATCCAACGCTCGCTCCATCCCACACATCAAATCTCGCAGCATCCGCCCAACACCACAGCCACCTACACCTTCAACCATCGAACCAAACACTCCCTTCCTCATTTCTCTTTTCTTTCTCCCCGACAAAACCAGAGAAACCCATCCTCTTCTTCCCCGACCATGGCAGAGCCGACATCACCACCACCATCTCCTTCCCCTGACACCAGCACCAACAGCACCAGTAGCCGCCTGCTCCGCCACCCCTAGTTCTGCCTATCTCCACCATTAGATTCTCCCATACCCTAGAAGCTAGGGTTTAGATAGTTGGAGCTAGGGTTTCTCCAACAAGTTCATTAATGGCTACTAGAGCCGATTTTGAAGAGGGAACAGGTTTGGGTTTTATATTAATTGCAAATTCGAGTGATTGGGAGGTATAAAATGAAGGTGTTCTTCATGTGAGAGACAGACAATTTTTAGGGTTTTCCATTTGTAACTTAATTTTCAATTCTGTTTTAGTAATTGCATGATGTTTTAATTCAATCACTAGGGTTTAGATGAAACCCTCTGATTTAATGTGAAGTTAATTAAATTCTCAATTTGTTCTTGTTGTTTATATTGTTTAGGATTATAGTTAGCTGTTACTTAAACAAACCTGTGATCAATGGTACTGTAAGAAGACCATTGATACTAGGGGTAAGTGAAGTGAATCAGTTGATCAAATATCTACCTTAGGCCTTCAAGGGAAGGCACAAGAACACAGTGAGAATTTGCATTACCTTAGCATAGGATTAGAAGGTGGATTCAACCACCCTAGTACCCTCAGCCAACTGTTTACATCACCTTTTGCTCATTTGTTGCCTTAGATTAGAGTCATAACAACTCCTTGTCGTATCGACACCAAAACCAACCCATATTTGTGTTAACTTCTTTAGAAATCAGTTAGTGAAGCTTTAGAGTCAACTTTACACACCCAAATCTCTGTGGGATCGACCTGTATTTTCCCTGCCTCCAATAGGCACTGTGCACTTGCAGTTAACATTGTAGGCATTCACCTTTCTCAGCCTACCAAGTTTTTGGCGCCGCTGCCGGGGATTTGGTAGTAGTATAGTTGCTCATTAGTGTTAACTTCACTGGTTTTTAGTGTAAGTTTTGTATATATGTGTTAGATTTTATTTTGTTATCTACTGTTGTTAGTATAACTTCATCTTTATCTGCATCTTATCGTTAGCTTAGTATTTCAATCATTTGTGTAGTTTCCTTCACACCTGTTTAGTGTATGCTGTAGTTTGTTCTTGAGCATATTAGTTATAGTGTAAACTTTAATCATTATGTAATTGTTCTTTCTGTCATCGCATTCGGTTCATCTTGCATCTCACCCTGTAGCCTTTAGTTTTTGTAGCTTCTTGTAACTACTTTCTGTCATACATCTTCATGAGTTTTAGAGTGTGACTGTGTCAAGTTTTCTTTTGTTTTAACTTCCCTGGTTTATTTCAGCATCTGTAAATCTCCATTCCAGCATTCTGTGTATTGTCTCTGTTGTTTTTACATTTGTTGCTTGTCTATACTTGCATCATTCTGCCCAGTTTTTCAGATTCTACATCAATTAGTTCACAGTTGTTGCCTTGTTACTATAGTTGTTAACCATCAATGGGGAACAACTACTTGCTGTGTTTCTTTGTTGTACCTGTACATTTCTGAGAACTGATCTTCTCCCTTGAGCAGCCAGGTACTTGAGAAGCTTAAACACACACCAAGGAGAAGAAAACGGCGCAGGACGATTGTGGAATTGCCTAAACCCGATTATTATCGGTGGTATAATCCTATAACCCTGTTGTCTTTAGTGTTTGTGTGTCATACTCCATGTCTGCATGCTGAATAAGTGCTACACATAGCCCTTATCAGCCCCTGCAATTCATAATATTCATTTGAGTGCTTCCTTTATAGCTGAATAACATACATACTGGCTGAATTTGCTATATCTTTGTGCTGACATGTATGCATATGTGAAATAGTTGCCACTTCCATGAGCCTTGCCTCACTGATTTGTGCATTCCTGCTTTATGAATCAGCATGTCACCTTGAATCTGTGAGCACAACTTTACAAGCTAGTTTTTGAATCTGTGAACCTTGCTTGCATGATAAATTAGCTACCCTGCTGAAACAGCTAGCTGTTCACTTGCCAAATTAATAACTCAGATCATAGTACACCCTGAATGTATGCATAACTTGTTATTTGGCTAACTTGTGTTGAATGCTAGCCCTTGTTCACCTGATAAACTAGCTGCCCTATACCTTTATGCATGCTCTACTCTGTAAACCAAACCTGTTGACAGACCTTGTGTGAGCTGTAATCTGCCAGTTGCTGTCATCTTCACTTGCTGCCATGTACCCCTGAGCATATCCTGTGAAAATCGAAGTCAACTGAACCAGTTGATACTCTGTCTCATATCAAGTTGGTTGTAAAGTGCTGAAAGTTTATTGCTCATCTGTGCATCTGTTGCATCTGTGAACCAGTATATGTAATTTGTGTGTGATCCTGTGGCACTTGAATGAGTTGTTGAGTGACAGAAATTGTGTTAGAAGTAGCTTGTTGTCTTTCACACACAAGCCCAGCACATGCTTCACCTTGAGTGAGCATAATCCAACCTAACCTGTGCACCTTACACACTCTCTGTTTTTCTTGTGCACACCGCCAACCAAGTCTTTGTGTATATCCAAGTCTTTGTGCACTTACAAAGAACAACCAACACTCCTGTGTGCTTGAATCCTAAGAACTGGTGTTTTATTTGTGTGAGTTGGTGTTTCTCTGTTTTGAACTTGATTGGTTGTGTGAGTGTTAACATGCTAGATGTGCTAGCTAGGCTATGATTGTGTCTTTTAGAGACCAAACAAATCGACTAGTTAGAATCCGCCCGGACGATATTTTCAACATACCCAGTTCTTCAACAGAAAGCCCAGACCCACAAGAAACTATGGGGGATGAAACGAACCAACCCCGTAGTCTCAAGGACTACATGTACCCAACTAGGGAAAGCCAGCCCTCTTGCATCATTCTGCCAGCCGATGCTGGTCAGTTTGAACTGAAAGCAAGCACAATTCACATGTTGCCTGTGTTTAGAGGGGTTGATGCTGAAAACCCCTATCACCATGTGAGAGATTTTGAAGATATCTGTAGGACTCTACGTTTTACCCAAATGACGGAAGAGTCCCTAAAACTGAGATTGTTTCCTTTTTCTCTGAAAGAAAAAGCCAAGTCATGGCTTCATGCCCTACAACCATAATCCATTAGAACATGGGATGATCTCACAAAAGAGTTTTTCAAAAAGTTTTTCCCCAACCATAAGACGGCGACAATTCGCCAAAGTCTAAATGGTTTTGTGCAATTAGAAGACGAAACTCTAGCAAAATACTTGGAGAGATTCAATGAATTATTGCTCCAATGTCCCCACCATGGTTTTGAAAAATGGAGACTTGTGCAAATTTTGTATGAGGGTTTAGATGTTAGGACTCGCACCACAGTTGAGTCAATGTGCAATGGTGCATTTATTGGCAAAAGTGCTGATGAGGCTTGGACTTTCTTAATCGAAGTCGCTGAAAAGACTCAATAGTGGGAGTCCATCCGTGAACCAAAAAGGACCACCCATGTAACTAATGCCCATAGAATCGATTCTGACTTTGAGGGAAATGCAAAAATGGCATCTTTGGCCCGGAGAATAGAAGTGCTTGAGTTGCAGAAGAATGTAAAATCTAATGCCCCTACTCTCCGTGACCAAATTGAAATGGACACTTGTGCCGCATGCCATAGCTCTGACCACTTAGTGGACAGCTGTCCAGACCTACATGCATTTCAAGAGTCTAAAATGGAGCAAGCCAATGCATTGTACCATAGGCAAGAGAACAACCCGTATTCTCAAACCTACAACCCAGGGTGGAGGAATCACCCTAACTTCTCATGGTCTAAAGGGCCTGTACAAGGGGGAACAACAAATAACAACCAAGGATACTCACATCCTAGAAACCCCCAAGTACAACCACACCCTTAGTGCCCTGTAGAGAAAAAGCCTAGCTTTGAAGACTGTGTCGGTATGTTAACCCAAAATCTTTCACAACTTCAGAAAACCACCGACCAACGTTTCACAAGTCTAGAACTTAAAATGGGTAAAATATGTGATGCATTGAATGAGAGAGAAAAAGGCAAACTTCCTAGTCAACCCCAACAAAATCCAAAGAATGTATTTCAAAGCGGTGTACTTCAACTCGCAATGAAACTTCACATAGTCATGTGAATCTTTGTCACCACTCTTCGTAGTGGTAGAGTTGTTGAGAACAATGTAGGTGTACCACAGTCAAGCGAGTCTAAATCAGACTCACCAGTACACACAACACCGCAGAAAACATCTACTGTAGAAAAAGAATCGGAGCATGTTGATAAATCCATGAGTCCTACTGATATAGATGTTTCTTTGCCAAGTCATACACCTGTTGCTCCATTCCCACAAAGGTTGGTGCAGCAGAAAGGGGGTAACCAGTACAACTAGATTTTGGAAATGTTCAAACGAGTTAACATAAACATTCCATTTCTCGAGGCAATCGCATGAGATACCCACCTATGCTAAGTTTTGAAGGATCTCGTGCACACGAAAGCGAAAGCTTCATGTGCATAAGCGTGCTTTTCTCACTGAGCAAGTGAGCTCAATAATCCAAAACAAGATTCCAACTAAGTTTAGAGACCCATGTAGTCCAACAATTACATGCACCATAGGCGACCATGTGGTCGAAAAGGCGTTACTAGACTTAGGAGCAAGTGTGAATCTATTTCCATACTCCGTGTATGTGCAATGGGGCCTGGGGAGCTGAAGCCCACTCCTGTTACGCTACAATTAGCGGACATATCTGTGAAAATCCCCCGTGGCATTGTTGAAGATGTGTTAATCAAGGTTGATAAATTTTTCTTTCCTGTGGACTTCATCGTCTTAGATACTCAACCCGTGCAAAACCCAAGTAATCATATTCCTGTGATTTTAGGACGTCCTTTCCTAGCGACGTCCAATGCCATCATTAATTGTCATAATGGAGTGTTGAAATTGTCTTTTGGTAACATGACCGTAGAGCTGAATGTTTTTAACACTAGTCAACAACCCATTGATTGTGATGATACTGATTTGCATGAGATTAACATGATTGAGAGTCTGATCCAAGACTCATTGCCTGACATTTTGTCAGTGGACCCTTAGCAAGCATGTTTAGATAACTTTGACTTAGATCTCTTTGAGTCTAAGTACATTGGGGAAATTCACTCTTTGCTTGAATCTATTCCACCCATGGATATTGCTAAATGGCAGAATGCAGTGGAACCACTTCCACTCTCTGATTCCAAATCTGCCTCACCTCTTGATGAACCACCTAAGCTTGATTTGAAACCATTACCTGATACTTTGAAGTATGCTTTCTTAGGTCCTTCTGATACTTTACCTGTGATTATTGCATCATGTTTAGACACAGAACAGGAAAGTCAACTCTTAGAAGTGCTTAAAGAACATAAAGGAGCCTTAGGTTGGACCATCTCAGATTTTAAAGGTATAAGTCCCACAATTTGCATGCATCACATAAATCTTGAAGAGAATACTAAACCATCTAGGGAAATGAAAAGGAGACTTAACCCCAATATGAGAGATGTTGTCAAAGGTGAGATTTTGAAATTGCTTGATGCGGGTATCATATACCCAGTTCCAAATAGTGATGGGTCAGTCCCATACAAGTGGTACCCAAAAAGTCCGGCATTCTTGTAGTTCAAAATGAGATGAATTAGCTTGTCCCCACCCGTGTGACCACGGGGGTGGGGAGTTATATTGATTATAGAAAATTGAACACAGTAACAAAGAAAGACCATTTTCCCCTTCCCTTCATTGACCAAATCTTTGGAAAGGTTGGCAAAACATAGTCACTATTGTTTCTTAGATGGCTATTCGGGCTACAACCAAATTCACATAGCACCCGAAGACCAACAAAAGACCACATTTACATGTCCTTATGGAACATTTGCTTATCGTCGTATGCCTTTTGGGTTGTGTAATGCACCCGCTAGTTTTCAACGTTGCATGATGAGCATATTTTCTGACATGGTAGATAAGTTTCTTGAAATTTTCATGGATGATTTTTCTGTGTTTGGGTCTTCTTTTGATGAGTGTTTGCATCATCTTACTCGTGTGCTGATTAGGTGTAAGGAAAAGAATTTGGTTTTGAATTGGGAAAAATGTCATTCCATGGTTAACTCGGGCATTGTTTTAGGGCATATCATCTCGGAAAAAGGCATAGAAGTAGACAAAGCCAAGGTTGATCTCATTCAACACTTGCCTCAACCTCGTTCTGTGAGGGATATAAGATCATTCTTAGGCCATGCGGTTTTTTACCGCCGATTCATCAAAGACTTTAGTAAAATTTCAAGACCTTTGTGTAATCTTCTTGCGAAAGATGTTGCATTTGTCTTTGATGATGCTTGTAAGGAAGCATGGGAGCAACTGAAGGCTCTCCTTACATCTGCCGCTATAGTCAGACCACCTGACTGGACATTACCATTTGAAATTATGTGTGATGCGTTTGACTATGCTGTAGGAGCTGTTTTGGGCCAGCGAGTAGACAAACTCCCTTATGTGATCTACTATGCTAGTAAAACACTTAATGATGCTCAACTGAATTATTCCACAACTGAGAAAGAGTTGCTAGCTGTTGTGTTTACATTGGATAAGTTTAGATCTTATTTGATAGGGTCTAAAGTCATCATATATTCTGACCATGCTGCATTGAAATATCTTTTGTCTAAAAATGATGCTAAGGCTCGTCTAATTCGATGGATACTCTTGTCACAAGAGTTTAACCTCGAAATTCGAGATAAGAAAGGATCAGAAAATGTTGTTGCTGATCACTTGTCTAGGTTGAGTGTTGAATCTGTTGATGAATCCGTGCTTATTAGGGAATCATTCCCTGATGAACAATTGATGCTTGTGTCTGAAATGCCATGGTTTGCTGATATCGTGAACTACCTTGCTACAGGTAGAATGCCTTTGCATTGGTCTAAACAAGACCGTTCTAAATTCTTGGCTGAAGTTAAACATTTCCTTTGGGATGACCCATATCTGTTTAAATCTTGCCAAGACCAAATCATTAGGAGATGTGTCCCCAATTCTGAACAAAGGGACTTCATCTCTTTCTGTCATGACCATGCATGTGGAGGCCACTTTAGTGCCAAGAAAACTGCTGCAAAGATCTTGCAGAGCGGATTCTATTGGCCAACATTGTTTAAGGATAGCCATGCTTTTTGTGTTGCTTGTGACCGATGCCAGAAATTAGGAAGTATCTCTAAGAGAAACATGATGCCCTTACAACCCATTTTGATTGTTGAGTTGTTTGATGTGTGGGGTATTGATTTCATGGGTCCATTTCCTAACTCTGAAGGTAAGTTGTACATTCTTGTTGCTGTTGATTATGTCTCTAAGTGGGTAGAGGCCATTGCATCCAAAACAAATGATCATAAAGTTGTTTTTTCTTTTCTTAAAGAAAACATTTTTTCTCGCTTTGGAACACCTAGAGCAATAATCAGTGATGGAGGTAGTCATTTTTGCAATAGACCTTTTGAATCACTTGTGCGCAAGTATGGAATCACTCATAAGGTAGCAACACCTTACCATCCTCAAACCAATGGCCAAGTAGAAGTTTCTAATAGGGAAATTAAGCATATTCTTGAGAAGACTGTTAATCCTTCTAGGAAAGATTGGTCTTTGCGTTTAAATGATGTTTTGTGGGCCTATAGAACTGCATACAAGACTCCCATTGGGATGTCCCCTTACAGACTTGTGTACGGTAAAGCTTGTCATCTACCTGTAGAGTTAGAACATCGTGAATATTGGGCTATAAAGAAACTGAATTTTGATCTTGATAAAGCTGGTACCCAAAGAAAACTTCAACTCAATGAGTTAGAAGAATTGATAAATGATGCATATGATAGTGCCAAAATGTACAAACAAAGAATGAAAGTGTTTCACGACAAGCGCATTCTGCGCAAGTCCTTCACACCTGGTCAAAAAGTTTTATTGTACAACACTCGTTTGCATTTGTTTCCAGGAAAGTTACGTTCTCGATGGTCAGGACCGTTCTTGGTACATACCGTTTTCCCCCATGGAGTTGTTGAAATCGAAAACCCAGCAACCAAGAACATCTTCAAGGTCAATGATCAGAGATTGAAACCATTTCTGGAGCATCTTCCACCAGAAGTTGAGACCGTCGACCTGGAAGACCCCATTTATGTGGACTAAACTAGTTCACTTGTGTACATACATATGGACTAAAAATCCATTCTCTTTCCCTTTTCTTTTTCTTTTTGCATAGTTTTTTTTTTTATGTGTGCTAACCAAACTTTTTGTCTTGCGCCCATGTTGTTTGCTTTCAAAGCATTCATCCTCTATGGTTTAGCACCACCCTTGTACATCCGGTAATCTCTTCCCTTTT
The DNA here is from genome assembly GCA_023531295.1 of Papaver armeniacum. Lineage (NCBI taxonomy): Eukaryota > Viridiplantae > Streptophyta > Magnoliopsida > Ranunculales > Papaveraceae > Papaver > Papaver armeniacum. The sequence continues at coordinate 104,150 of JAJJWW010006856.1, forward strand.
CTCTACTCAACATAGTTCTCATGGTATGTGAATATTTAAATTCTTATCATCTGTTGACACATTGAGGACAATGTTTGATTTAGGTTTGGGGGTGTGTTTTTCATATAATAGAGTTTTTAGTCTTTTATTTTCATAAAAAAAAAAAAAAAAAAAAAACCTCCAACTTTTAGAGATCTTAGAGTCACTAGCATGCTTCTAGCTATGTTTACATAGAGAGTCTGACCGAAATAACTGAATTTGGAAGTACTGGAGAACACAATCGGGTTTCTTAGTTGATTAGAGCGTTAAAGTTGGATTTAACCATGCCGGAGGGCGAATTAGGTGCTGTATAGATATTTGGTAGTAGAATTGTGATCACCCACAGTGGAGACTACCCATTTTTACATCAAGCGAGGCAACGACCTTCAATTTTTGTGACTTTCTAAAAAATCTTTTTGAGTGTGTGTCACCATACGTCAATTCCGGGTAGGAATGGTGAGCTACCCAACTTCGCACCACTTTCAGCACTATTTTTGATCTCTTGAGTGCTAATTTTGTCAATCTTGAGTGCTATTTTTGAGGGTAACGTCTACAGATAAAAAATCCTTCTTGTAGTTCGATTTGCAATTAGCATCACTCTCTCCCTCTCATCAACATCAACAGATCCATAGAAACACATCATCATCAGCAAGCAGAGCAACATCAGAATATTTGAAGAAAAGTTGAAATAGTCCAAGGTTTACATGCAACAATTCAAAGAAAAGAAGATAAGATGAGAATTAATGAAGTTTGTGAAATCAAGACAATACAAGTTGTGGAAAATTGAGTGATAAAGTCCTTCATCCATGGAGTTAGTAGTTTCATTGTTTTTATTTTTATAATTTTCTAAAAAAAATAAAAAAAGTAAAAAAAAAAAAAAAAAAATTAATTATGTTTATATATTGTAGTTTATTTTCTTAGTTTTGATACCACCATGGTAAAGAAGAAAAATTCAAGAAGAAAATTCCAAGCAACAAGGAAATTTGAAAAGAAAAGTTACAAATAGTTTTGTGAAGTTCAGAAGTTCATCATCAACAGTTGAAGACCGAAGACCGAAGATTGAAGACATTTCTATGGATGCTGTGAGAGTGATGTTAATTGCCGATCGGATGTGAAGGTAATTGAGTACTCCCATCCTTGCTAATAGTTGATTTCCTTTCTTAGAGATCATCAGAAAAAGATTCTTTTTGTCCACAACTCTGTGGAGTCTCCAGAAATTATTTCGGAAGGTTATCCTTCTCACCTTCAACGTGTGCAGGATTTCTCTCTTTATTCCTGCCTGCACACATGAGAGACTAAAAAGCGGTCTTTTTGAGTGCAATTATCATAAAACCCTATTGGTGAGGTAGAAGTCGAGGCTTGTGATCACTCTCGAACCCGAATTCTTTCATATGGTATGGTTATTTCTCGCTCAACTCTTAAGGATGAGAATGCGTTCTTTGGTAGTTCTAACTTCGTGTTACTAGCATGCAGAAACTCTATGTCCTCATAGCTCCTTGGATGCTTGAGACTCTTTTACGCTCTGAAGTTGGAGAAGGTTTTGTGGGTACACCTCTGGTAAACCCTCACGAGACTACAACTCGTCCACTAGGGACACCTAGGGGTTTAAAGGCTTAGTGCATACGCTAAATGCATTCGAGAGACCAGCGACAGTGGTATAGTTAGGATTTCTTAATTTCTGTTTCACTTGAGGATAAGTAAAATTCAGGTTTGGGGGTATTTGATGAGTGCCAAATATTGCATATTTCTACATCTTTTTATTGGCATTTAACTCATCTTTTGTGCTCAGAAATCAGATATTATCCCAAATTCTGTATTTTCTCTATTTTCAAGAATAAATACTTGTACTAATTAATTTTGTGTTTTTAGGTAGTAAATAAAGTTCGGAGAAATTAAGGAGCCAAAAGAGCAGAAAATTGGAGACAAGCATCTATGGAGCAGAAAGCCACAACCCGCGTGCGCATCAGTGCAACCCAACAAGAAGCAACCCATTTACAAGACATGTGCTTGAGCAATCCAAAGCCGTCCTTTCCTGGGCCGTGAGATCTCGCCCATCTGCATCCAACGCTCGCTCCATCCCACACATCAAATCTCGCTGCATCCGCCCAACACCACAGCCACCTACACCTTCAACCATCGAACCAAACACTCCCTTCCTCATTTCTCTTTTCTTTCTCCCCGACAAAACCAGAGAAACCCATCCTCTTCTTCCCCCGACCATGGCAGAGCCGACATCACCACCACCATCTCCTTCCCCTGACACCAGCACCAACAGCACCAGTAGCCGCCTGCTCCGCCACCCCTAGTTCTGCCTATCTCCACCATTAGCTTCTCCCATACCCTAGAAGCTAGGGTTTAGATAGTTGGAGCTAGGGTTTCTCCAACAAGTTCATTAATGGCTACCAGAGCCGATTTTGAAGAGGGAACATGTCTGGGTTTTACATTAATTGCAAATTCGAGTGATTGGGTGGTATAAAATGAAGGTGTTCTTCATGTGAGAGACAGACAATTTTTAGGGTTTTCCATTTGTAACTTAATTTTCAATTCTGTTTTAGTAATTGCATGATGTTTTAATTCAATCACTAGGGTGTAGATGAAACCCTCTGATTTAATGTGAAGTTAATTAAATTCTCAATTTGTTCTTGTTGTTTATATTGTTTAGGATTATAGTTAGTTGTTACTTAAACAAACCCGTGATCAATGGTACTGTAAGAAGACCATTGATACTAGGGGTAAGTGAAGGGAATCAGTTGATCAAATATCTACCTTAGGCCTTCAAGGGAAGGCACAAGAACACAGTGAGAATTTGCATTACCTTAGCATAGGATTAGAAGGTGGATTCAACCACCCTAGTACCCTCAGCCAACTGTTTACATCACCTTTTGCTCATTTGTTGCCTTAGATTAG
>JAJJWW010006858.1:0-48074 GCA_023531295.1 Papaver armeniacum
AGTGCAAACCTAACGCTTCCGCAGGCTTTGGCGCAACACTGAGTTCGTTCGGTTACTAATTGCTTGCGATTTGAAATCCATGCTTAGAAATGGTCTCTCTCTGTAGAGACATAAGTGAATCTATGTATTAATTCACATGATTATCTCTCTCATTCTCTTTGATCTTGGTGCACGCAGGACGCAACTCTTATGTCCAAGGATTAACCATCCGGTTGGTCATAACCATAAGTGAGTATTAATGTGTGAATTTAATACTGATAGATCAGAAAAGGAGAAAGAATGCCATTGATGTTTAGAATCTCCTTGATTTTAATGGATGGCTGTACCTTGGGTTACCGAACAAGAAAATATATCCTCTTCTCAATATGAATACAAAGTTGTATTTGTTGATGTAAGCCTATCATTGGTGCTGGCAGGAAAGGAAGTGATCTGATGCCTTGAGATGGTGAAACAAGAACATCAGAGTCTGGTAACAGCCTGTGATTGGTTTTCACCGTATCGTCTTTAATCGTTAGTAACTAAAGAGCAAGGAGTATGTTTTTCTATCCTTGCATTTCTGGCGGTTGTGGTTCCAATTTAGTTGGGATGGCAGACACTACAGTTATGTCTCATGGGGCTAAACCCGTTGCTTTGGTTTTTGGTTTTTCTGCTGGCCCTTTGTTGTCATTGGAACTGGAAAGTTAATGAGATAAATACTATGCACCATTAGTGGTATACAAAGAAAAGTTTCCGTATACAACGTATGTAAAATGAGAGTTGGAAGTGCATTTTGGCACCTAGTTTACGATAACCATTTGGGAAAAATTTAAGTTTCAAATTGTAATTGGAATTTGAAACCACGTCCCATGGCAAGTAGGACAGTGCATGTGGCTGGTTTATTCAAACCTCTTGGATTTGTTCCATTTGAATGTCTCAAGTTTGGGACATATTCATTAATAGTGTAGGTATACGCCGATTGCTATGGAGTTTCCTTTCCATCAAAGTAACTGTGCGCTTTCATGAATTGTTTAGTAATTATGACTGGTAGTGTAACATGTGTTGTACTGATGTCCAATCGAAACCATATTTTGCATCGATAGTTAATTAATCGATCATTTGGTTAGTTAATTTGCAAACTCTTGGATGAGTCAAGGGTTTAACTATGGTGCACAGTTGGCAACTAACTAGTCTGAATGTATCCTGACCTCAGAATTGTGGGGGAGGCTAATTTTCTATCAAGAGTTTCTTAAGCCACTAGAAATTAGCAAGAGCCCCTGCTCGTGTAATCGCTGAAGTCAAAGTGTGGCGCGAGTAATGGCCATTTTGGCAGTTCGCGATCGAATTGACAATTCATTTGCAACTAATTCAAATGAACTGGTTTGAAATGAAGAATGAGATTCTGAACTTCGTATACCTGTATTTTAGATATGTGGGGGTTGAATCTAGTAAGTATTAGCCCTAAAATGTCGGGGTGCTCCGAAAAATAGCTAGTACAAGGGACAAATGTACTAGGCTAGACTGGTTGTACATTTAAGGGTTATTTACTCGACTTATGTACAAGCCATGGTTAGAAAATCTAAGATACACGTGAAGGTCGATGGATTAAAGGAAGGGAAAATTGGGAAAATGCCCCAATATGGGACGCAATGTTGGAGAATTGCCCCGACGTTAAAAAATGTTGGAAAAATGCCCCACTGTTAGAAAAGCCAGTTAAGTGCACGCGTGTGAACTCCCACGTGCGGTAAAATGACCGAAATACCCAGCGACGTTTAGATCATGCCACATATGCTTATCATCCGACGGCTCAAGAGGAGGACGGGACGCACGTGAAATGAGAGTGACATGTTGATAATTACTAAAACAGTATTATCTTTTCATGCTACGACTTCCGTGTCCTTCCTCTCATATTTCTCCACGTCAATTGTATCCTTTCATCCAACCGTTGATTCTTAACTTATCACTACCAGTTTAAATTAAGCAACTGAAATTACTTAACCTAGTAAAAAGAATAAAACTAGTTATCAGCTGTGAAACGAGATGAAAGAAATTTATGTCCATATCGGAAACAAAACATTCTTATACGGAAAAAAAGAACGTGCTCCCTACATAAGTAACTGATTTGATTTTTCAAGAAATTGATATTCAATACAAATCCAATTTGACAAATCTCGGTTTCACCATGGAAACATTTATAGCTCTGGCATATCATAAAATAACTCCTTATCGTCTAAGATTGATCATTTCCATCTTTTGCGCGGCTAGGGTTTTAGCTTCCTCCTCTTTTGGCTTCTCATCGACAATACATACTTTCTGCATAACAAAATTAAAGTGCAAATTTTACTAGCAAAGCCTGGTCTTATTTATAATCAGTGTCTAACATAAGTCTCACTATTCTAAATCTAATTTACAAAAAGAATACAAAACCCCCAAATTTCATAAAACCTTACAATTATATTTCATTCATTTGCAAATTAACACAAACATCATGTGATTTAGGCACAATAAAAGATTTGGTTTCATTTACATACTTTCTTATCGATCAATTGAACGACAACTGTCTCAAACTTCAAATTTCATCGTCTGCAAGTATGTTCTTAATCACTGCGACATTTTCCGAAATTTTAATCAGTAATAGTTAATAGTTGCCAGTTTAATAGAGATGAAATCGAACTTTGAATCACCTGACCTAATTTTCGTCTCGTTCTTCTCTTCTCCCGTCTGTATTTTGGATCCGAATAAAATGAGAAGAAGAAATTTCTCGTCGGTGATTTAGGGATGAGCTTACAGTCTCACACGCTCAATGACACATCTCAGCATAATAAAGATTTAGGTTTAAGTGTATATCCAAAAATAGTTGGGTCTGAATGACATTTTGGCACGTCATCATGTGGGTTTCACGTGCGTCCTGTCCTTCTCTTTGGTCGTCGGATGATAAGCATACGTGGTGTGATCTAAAGGTCGCTGGGTATTTCTGTCATTTTACCGCACGTGGGAGTTCACACGTGTGCACTTAACTGGTTTTTCTAACAGCGGGGCATTTTTCCAACCTTTTTTAACGTTGGGGCAGTTCTCCAATATTGCGTCCCATATTGGGGCATTTTCCCAATTTTCCCTTAAAGGAATTCACGATTCACGTCATCCAGTGAAGTGTACGTGAACTGATACGTAAAGGGAGTCATCTAGTATGCCAAATACGTTCAGAATGAATTCCTTACTGGGAAATTGAAGTTGTTGCTCAAAGCAACATAATCCTGGATGACGATTTTATTGATTATTTAAGAGAAAAATGATCAGTCCTCAATGCGACCGGATTTTAATTTTGGTTGGAATCGGATTAAGGCATCTGACACCATTTGCAGAAGTTGAATTTCTTTTTGAAATTTGAACCGGTATCTTGCATTAAAGAGGAAGAGTTCCATAATCACTTTGTGATTCTTAGATACAGATGATTTGAAGTCATCAAACAGGGAAATGTGTGTTTGGTGTTAAAGGAAATTCAAGTAAAGGTTGATAACGTGATCGACAATGGATTCCGGAGCTTTGGACGCAAAGTCGGATTAGAAGTGAGAGTAGCTTTGGAATTTCCTTGGATATATACTTATGGCCAAAGTATAACATGTTGTAAGTAACACATAGTTTGGGTATTATGGTATGTATCCACAAATAATTAAAGACATAATACCATAAAGAAATTGCTCTCAAATGCGCGCATATAAAGAAATAGTGTTTGAGAATTGTACAAAGGATACAAATTCTAGAGAGAGATAATAATTGCATCATCGAGGGGAATCGGCTTAAAGACTACAGGTACCGAATCGTATTAAGGGAAACCCAACCTAGTTGACTGGAGATCCCAAGATCTAGGTTCAACAGGACAACAGAAATTAAGAACGATTCACATGAAGCACTGTTGATAGACGCATTTATGTGTCTATTTTGATCTCAATTATCTATTTTGTTAGTGCTCATTTTGTACTTATTTTGGCTTTTTATGTTTTTGTAGGTGTTTTTGGAGAAATAAGCTCCTGTGGAGAAATTGGCTCGAAAAGTGGCATTTGGACCTCCAGAGAAAATTACTAAAGGCACCCCGGAAGTATGTTGGAAGCACCCCGGAGAAGCGTCGAAGACATCCCTAAAAAAATGTTATTGGCACCCGAGGAGAGGACAAATGCTAAAGGGACCCCAAAGAGTGGATAAGGGGTAATCAAATTACTAAGGGGCACACAAATTGCTATTCGCACCCCCATCATAGGATAAGGGGCAACTTTCTTCTCAAATTCAAATTGATATTTTTATGGAAACTCAAACTATCAGCTGCGTAACTTTCTGTTCAAATTTGAGGGAAGATTTATAGAGATTCAATGGTGGGATTGTGTTGGGATGGACTTGTTAGAGCAAAACAGGCCTGGTATAAGCGTTTCAATCAATCAAATTGGGCCATATCATCAATTGGGAAGAGACAGCTAATTGGATAGTGTTCTCGGGTTTTCAGTATTTTACAGGGAAGGATCTGCAGCGAGATTTAGTCAGAGATTTTGTTGGACTTCGATTTGGAATGGCCTGTTACATCGAAACAGGCTTGGTAGGTGTTTAAATGCGAAGAAAAATGGGCCTTACACGGAGATTTCCTAAAACAGAGAAGATGGAAAGTATCGGGATTATTTCTTTGGTTTTGTTCTATTTGGAAGTTACGCATGGATGAGGGAAAGATATTCCGTAGGATTTGCTCTATCAGGAAGGTTCGGATAAATTAGGTAACTATAGACGCGTAAATCAGAATCCCAAAGAGAATAAATTCCGTGTCTTGGCCGTGAAGAAGGGAAACAAATATTGAAAATTTTTGGGAGATTAAATCGACCTGTGGGTGTATAAAAAGGTTTGGAGAGTACCAGAAAGATGGTTGAGACTTTTGGGGACGAACGGAGGCAGAGAGGAGAAGAAATCAGAGCTGCATGAATTGTTGCTGCTGCTGCTGCTGCAGTTATCAAGAACACGAAGAACATTGGACCAACGGAGTCACCGCAGCGAGTCTTATATTCTACTGCCAGATTTTCATATATCGTTCAGAATAAAGATTGTACTTGTTGTTTTGTAACGCTTTATACAACGTTGCAAACTGTCTGAGTCATTAGTTTTCTCTTGTTTTTCATCCCTTTGAGCTATGAACACCTATTTTGAGCACGTGATTAATATGAGGAGCTAAACCCCATCACTGGGACAATAGAAGCCATTCTTTACGCATGTGGTAATTCTATTTAATTCTTTTATGACTTTTGCACTATTTTAAATTGATTTATGATTTTTCTTGATTATTTGTGATTTTGTCTGATGGTGTATGCTTAGTCTAAGAACTTTTGATACATCATGCTTATGATCTACATCTAATACTTTATAAAATCTACTTTTGGCAAAGAAAGAGTCAATATTTTTTATCTTATAAGCTATAATTGTCTAGAATTAATAGTTGAACCACATGAATATAAGAATTGGTGAAATCCTGAGTCTCAGTCTCTCGATATTTTGTGACAATCTTGTGAATATTTTTTTTTTTGTTTTTTAGTATTTTCTTAAATCAAACCTTTACAAGTCTGAGTTGAACGAACTTTTCTTACCACTTTACAAACAACTTCAAAACCACATCAACTGTGAAACATAACTCTAGATATGTTTCTACCCATTCCTATGATGAAACAGTGCAGCCTGTCGCATAGTTAAGGATAAGCATTGCTTTTAATGATTCCTAATATTTGGGAATTCCAAATAGGGTATGGCAGGATACTCTTAAATAGGAAATCACCTATATGAAGTGAGAAGTGTGGCCGCTTCCATGAGAACCTTTGATTGGCTAGGTTCATCTAAAAGCACTTCATGAATTCCGGGAATTGTTCGGGGCCGAAATGAACACAACCATGAGAACCAACTTGGTGAGGAGATAAATTGTGTGATAGTTATTGTCTTGGTTTACACTAAAAAACTGACAGTTCAAAGCCTCTGGCAAACTGACCCAGTAGTAAGCCCGATAGATATTCACTAAGGAAGGTTCAAGGCGAAAGCTACCTATCCCCATGCAATTTATTTCCGTTTGGACTCTCTTTAGTGTCTGTCTGCATTGTCTTTTGCATTGTTAATCAATGGATTTTCATTCATGTAAGGGATTGTTGGAAAATTGAGTACAATTTCGTATGTATATGAATGGAAAATCCTTGGTCTAGTACCTAGATGTTTGGATTTGGGTTGTACATAGTGGTTTGGGCTTAACCTTAATTTAGCTTGTTAGTTAAGTCAGTTTTAGTTTCACGTTTGAAACTAAACAAAACCTAAAACCGAGAACGCGAAGGGAATTCAATTAGGAATTCAAAAGACGCAACCCTTTGAAAAATCCTTCTAGCATCATGACTCTTAATTGAAGAGGTATTTGAAGCATCATGATTCTTCATTGAAGAGGTACTAGTAATCTCTATAAATACCCTGCACACACTTAGAAAACATCAATCAATTAGAAACCTAATTATCATTCTCTTTGCTTTCTAAAATCATCAATTTAGTTTGTGTTCAAGAGAGAGTTCATCACTTTAAGTTTGGTTTTGTTTCTCGAAATTTGAGTGCTACTACATCGAGAAGAAAGTCGTTGTATCCTCGGGAGACAGACATCGATAATCCGTGAAGAAGCACCGGTCATGGGGTGAATCTGTCTTAAGGCTAGAGGATATAATCCTTGCCTCGACTTTGGTTTGATCTAATTGGGTTTGCTTTTATATTCTCCTATGTTTGTTTTATTGCAGTGTATACACAAGATTGCCAACAAGAACCAATGTAAAAACTCATAAGCTCCTGTTACCGCAGACATTAATGAGCTCCTGTTGCCGCAGCCATGAGTGCCAACTGTAGAGGGTGCATGCCAAACAAACAATAAAAATGGATTAGACAATAAAACCCTAAATTGCAAGTAACAGAAGAAGAAGAAGCCAACATGCGATTTTCCTTTTATTCACGTTTCTTATATTTAGAGATCCCCTAAACCTGAAAATTCCATAAAAACAAAAAAAAATTAAGGAAATAATATCGGTCGACAATATCCAAGGAAATAATCTACTTCAAAAATTAAAATCTGTCGATATTATAGAGCATTTTTTAATAGTTTTTTTTTTCCCTTATACGGAGTAATATTTTATTTGTATTTATGGAATGAGTAATTATTAAGAAGAATTGCAACTTTTTTTTTCCTTATGTACTAAACATTTTTGTTTTCTCCACAATTCTTTTTCTATTTTCCTTTTGCTTGATATTGATGTTAGTAATCTTCTACCTGTGACTTTCTTTGAACAATTTGTATTTGGCAGGATTAATGAATATATGTTGATCCAAAGGATCCGAGGGTGACTGGTGACCATCCACAACTACAGGTATTTTTATTTTGAATTTTAGTTGTCAATTTAAATTTTGATCAACAATATTGATCTCAAATTGAAGTGTAACTGCAATTTCTAGGTACACGTACTTTAATTATTAGAAGTTTGGAGTTGTAATTAGGAGTATTGTTTTTTGAAAAAAAAAGTGTAATTGGACATTGTACATTATTTTTTTAGTTTTGTGATCGATTTAATTTTATGATGAGATCATGATAAAGAATAAATTTTGATATGACTCTTTTATTATTTATTTGTTAATTTAAATAAGGTTTAATTGGAAACAGATTTTTTTGTTTTTGAAGCATGAGAAATAGATATATTTTAGCCGGTATTTTTAGTTGTTTTTTCTTTTTGTTTCTTAATATGAAAAGATTTTATAAAATTTGGTAAATATTTTGTAGAATATGATTGGTTAAAAATTATATTGTGAGCTAAAATATTCTCCTCAATTTTCATTGGTCGAAATTTTAGAATGTCGGACCAGAATCAACCAGAAGCTCCGGTTAATGAGAGCGCTCGAAAAAAAACTATTTTTATATAGAGAAATATATTTTTATCAATATATTCTCATTTTCAAAAAAGAAACAGAATTAGAACAAGCTACAACTATACAATCTCTTACAGCCAACCTAAAAAAGAAGACAACAGCCTTATGCTGCACTATATTTAGACCGGAAGAAAACTTAACTCTCTTTTTAACGGAAGTGTGATCATTTTGTTAATAGTTTGTAACAGTAGGATGGTTTTGTAAATCGAGTCCTAATACTATGACCATTTTGCAATATTTCCATAATATTTTGATATGACTCTTCTATTATTTATTTGTTAATTTAAATAAGGTTTAATTGGAAATAGATAGTATATTTTTTTTTGAAGCATGAGAAATAGATATATTTTAGCCGGTATTTTTAGTTGTTCTTTATTTTTGTTTCTTAATATGAAAAGATTTTATAAAATTTGGTAAATATTTTTTAGAATATGATTGGTTAAAAATTATATTGTGAGCTAAAATATTCTCCTCAATTTTCATTGGTCGAAATTTTAGAATGTCGGGCCAGAATCAACCAGAAGCTCCGGTTAATGAGAGCGCTCGAAAAAAAACTATTTTAATAAGAACGGGCCCTAGCTCAGTTGGTCATCCCGTTCCCCAAAAAGTTTAATGCGCTCCAGGAGGTCCCAAGTTCGAGTCCCCAATGGCGTAATATTGCAGGAATTAACATGGAAGGTAGTGTTAGCTTGCCCCCCTTGTGACACAATCTCAGCCCCCCCTCCCGCCGTTTCGGCTCCCTTGGCTAGGTTACCCATGAGGCTCGCTGGTAGGTTAGCACAGCAACCTGTTCAATTAATGTAGTAGTATGTCGTTGGAGCTTAGCTTGTTAGGCTTCCAACTAGTTTCATGTAATAACCTTATCCAATAATAATAATAATTTTATATAGAGAAATATATTTTTATCAATATATTCTCATTTTCAAAAAAGAAACAGAATTAGAACAATCTCTCATAACTGGAACCAGGATAAATTAAATACTCTACCAAATCATGTAGCCCAAAAAATCATAAACATCCACCTCCCCCAGGATATACCCCAGGACAAAATTATCTGGCCACATTCAAAATCGGGAAAATACACCACTTCATCGGGATACAAATGTCTAACACATAATCAACCTAACTATACCCCACTACCACCACCAAATTCTGTGGACCTTACCGTGTCCACCAAAAATTAAACTTTTCTTGTGGAAAGCAATCAATGAAGGGTTACCTACCTTCTCTCTTCTTCACCACATCCATTTAACCAACTCGGACATTTGTCTAGATGCAATATTTATCCGGAATCAACAACTCACTTGCTAATTTACTGTCCAACGTCAACCACTTCTTGGAATACATTAATCTCTCAACTCTCAACCACACCAAACTCCAATAATTCTCCCACAATTGTTTTAACACCTCATACAACAATTTCTCAAATCCTACAACAACCAGCTCAACATCTGTCATCTTCACTTACTGTTTTCTTTTCGGACCTTATGGCTAGCTAGGAATGAACTAGTCTCTTGTCAAAAACAAAAACAATGACGAGCGAAATCTTAGCATGGGCTCAAAAACAACAACAAGAATATTCGGCAGCTCTACAGTCCTTACCTCCGGTCCTACTGGGAGATTCACCGATACTCAACCACTCAAGAAGGGCCAAAAAGATTTCAACAATCTTGGTAGGATGGTCCCTCAGGAACATGAATTGGATTAAGATTCGATGGAGCGGCCGGAGGTCATCGGGTTTTCGGGTGCGGAGTTTCATTTGCGGGGACGTGCAAGAACGATAAGGCTCTAGCTCAAAAAGACTTGGGCTCTTCTTTTGGCTTTCAATGGCCAAAAGTTATCTTGGTAGGATATTGCGCTTTATTCCCTCCCCCTCCTTGGCATATCTCGGGGATGATTGAAGAAATAAGAATAGGATTAAGATTACGAGAGAAGGAAATCACACTTATATTTACGATCCTTACCTCGGTCCCTCGGAGATTCACCCGATACTCAACCACTCAAGAAGGGCCAAAAAGATTTCAACAATCTTGGTAGGATGGTCATCCGAACGGGATTAAGATTAACACCGATGGAGCGACGAGAGGCGGGTTTGCGGGTGGAGTTTCATTTGGGGACTCCGATGCAAGAACGATAATGGCTCTAGCTCAACCTTTGGGAATTACAACGCCTTTACTTTGAGAAACTTGGGCTCTTCTTTTGGCTTCAAGAACGCTAGTGAAAGGCAATGGCCAAAAGTTATCTTCGAGACAGACTCAGAGAATCTATTGCGCTTTATTACTTCCCTACTCCCCCTCCTTGGCATATCTCAGGGATGATTGAAGAAATAAAGAATAGGATACAACAGATTCCAGCTGCTATACGACACAACTACGAGAGAAGGAAATCAAGCGACGAGATGGATTGGCCAATCATGCGACGAGACTATACAATCTCTTACAGCCAACCTAAAAAAGAAGACAACAGCCTTATGCTGCACTATATTTAGACCGGAAGAAAAGTCAAAATTACTAATTATCTAGACGGGTCATCACATGAGTAGGTGGTTCCATCTTATCATCCTTTACCTCCATTATGCATGTCTTCTTCAGATTTCCATACAACGTCTTTCAGCTGAGTTGCAATTTTTTTATAGAACTGCAAATCAATGCAAGATATTAGTACTCCAGGATGCAATCAGTTGTTTATGAGAAACTAATAGATCCACATTTGGGAACAAGAAGATGCTACAGTACCTTCTACTACATACGTTTTTTTTTTTTTTTTTTTAATTTCAAGCAGTGCAAATGCTATCATCCAATAAATTTAATAAGAGTGGTTCATATATTTGAAAACTCAACACTGGGAAATGCAGCAAGCCATGAGACAAACGTATTCAGGATGTCACACGAAAACTCTCTCCTAGCTTGTTATGGTGTAGTTCAAAAAGCATCAGTTTAGGTAAGTGGAAGGGATGACCCCTCGCAAGAAGTAGGTTTAGCACTTTGGATGACAATGTACAAGCTGGTTATGTTGCTTACAGTCTTCCGTAATGACTGAAGATAAACTTAAATTCTCCCAAGTTTAATACTAAGTTTGTTCCTTTGTTCAAAAATAAAATAAAAATAAAACTCAAATATACTAGGTGCCCGTTGAAGGCTCCAGAAAATAAAATTAAAAAACAGTCACCCAGACACACTAGGTACTTGTTGAAGGCTCCAGAAATTGAGATAACGCTGGTGGTCTCGCTTGAACAATGATATAGTCACATCGAAGCCGGGGCACATCCAAATTGAGGAATACAGTAAACAAAAATGATGAACCAAAAGTGGTGGGAAAATTTGAAGGTTAATCGAAACAAACAAATATGTTAGCTGATTGTAAACACGATGAAGTACAATCATACAATGCACTGGTGGTTGACGACAAACATGGCAGCAACAACATAAAGAGAGAAGAGAATATAAAATATACCTTTAGAAACTCGAGGGTATCACCTTTCTTTTTTCGTACCTCAACCAAATGAAGAGATGGTGCCATTTGAAATACCTGAATTTGGTGGAGTTGTTGAGACGAACATAAGAGAAATCAACTGAACATGACAGAGAATATTAATTCTATTAACTAGAGTTTTCAAGTGATTAAGACCTCTGTGGAGACTTTGAGTTTTCCCTTTCTTCCCGCGTTCACGTTTTCTAGATCCATCTGAAAAAAGTTAGACCCTTTTATTCATGTTTCATGAAGGACAATTACATAAAAGAACTAATTGATCACAAAATACATTTGATATCTATTCCTTTCACCTTGTAGTTGTTCTTGTGAACATCAAAACCAAGTGGTTTTGCTGCTTCTTCGATCTTACATATGATCTCATCAGCTGGACATTTAGAAGTGAATCTTGTTTCCCTTTTTATTTCTGACTGATAGAAACACAGAAAAGCAGATGAGAACTTTAGAAATAGTGTCGGAGTTTTTGATTGACACTTCAAATACGGACAGAAGTAAAGATATGTGCATGGCTAAATTCTTTGTTTAGTACACTGTTTAGATTCATGTTGTAAATGCAGGGAAAAGTCCTGAAAGTCACTGGTTGGCCGCACAAACGTAGATGCAAAGCTCAGCTCACAAAACAGTCCATTAACCATACCAACATGTATAACATTTTTGCGGTTTTGAAAAACCCTGAACATAAAACCCAACCCATCCCCATTTAACTGCAGTTTGTGATTGCGCTAGAATCCTGACTGATGGCATTTCGATGAATTTGAATTATGCTATTAACCTTTTCAAATATGACAGAAAAGTAAACATCCAATATATTAAAGAAAAGGATAAGCTTTGTGAACCTGTTCTACTTCGAACAAATTTCCGAGATTGAGACCCCTTGATAAGGAAATCAGTTCAAATGCATTCATAGCGACTGGCTGCTCTTCCTTCTTCGCTCTTATTTGGTTTATTGGGGTTCCCTGTACCATGCAAATGACAAATATCAAATTCAGTCAATGTCAACAACAACGATACCAAATTTTACTGCATCTTATTATCTTGTTCTTGACTCACCTCAGGGCCCTTGAAAACAGCTTCTACGTCATCCAAGTTTATATCATCTATCTCCTGAAACACGGGATGCTTAAACCCTTTCCTGAACCATTCATCCTTCAAAATTTCAGGAACAGTAATGCGCTGCCATTTACTATAATAAGTCAAATTTGCCTTTTACAAGTTCACTTGAGACCAAATGCCGCTGAACGACAAATTAGTACCATGATTATATATGTACAAAACATACTTACGGTTGTGGGATTGGGATCCAAGATTCGAGTTATTAATCTCAAGGCCCCAAAAGAGATCCAAGGAGGATAAATATACTCTGCAGCCGAAATCTGCAAGTCCGATAAAAACATTGTGGTGTGAATGGATCACAAAGAAGAGTACACTTAAAGGTGGACATATTTTTGCTCACTTTTTTATACAGGACCATAAGGTTAGAATCATCAAAAGGCAAGTAACCTGCAAGAAGTACAAACAAGATGACCCCGCATGACCATAAATCTGCCGCTGCCCCATCATAACCTCTATCCTTAAGGACCTACGAGAGTGCAAGAAAGAAATATCATTATAGGAATCGTGCCTCGACGTCAAATGAGTTAATTGATGATTATAAACATCAAATAGCTTCGGAAACCATCACAACCTCTGGAGCTACATAATTTGGAGTTCCACATGAAGTGTGCAGCAAACCATCTTCCTACCAGGAATGCATATTACACGAGTCAGTTAGAAGACACAAAGCTCTTAATATAAAAAATAAATAAAATAATAATGATACATATTTGTAATTTCCACCCAAAATTACAAACAATGGTCCGTCTGATCTGACAGAGATGCGGGAAACCCTTCAACCCGTTTTGCAAAACATTACGAGGATTTGATGAGCAGTGTCTGCACCCATTTTGGTATCACATTAAGGGGCACCCATAAACTTTCAGTTACTTCCTTTCAAGAACAAGAACCGCTTTCAATAGTATTCACATTTGTATCTTCGATTCATTACCTTAATTTGCTGGGAAAGTGCACTTAATCCAAAATCTGAGATCTTGAGGTTTCCACACACATCAAGCAGTAAATTTTCCGGCTGCATCATAAAGAGACAAAAATTGATTTAAAGATCTGAAGTTTCCTAATTTCTACAAAATTAACACATTCCAGAAAATCAACCTTTAAGTCTCTGTGGTAAACACCCCTACTGTGGCAGTAATCGATAGCGCTAATAAGTTGCTGGAAGTACTTCCTTGCTTCTTCCTCCTTCATGCGGCCATGATTGAGCTTCACAACCAGAATTCAGATTAATATACGAGGGGATTTCATTTGAGCAATTTTAAAGTTCGGTTCATCCTGATTCCTGTGCACATATTTTATTATTAACTTCTTAGCTTCGACCATCCACACATCCTTCTTCAGTTGTTTGAATAGCTATATGGTGTAAGAAGTAACGTTAATTCACACACATACTGATGTGTTTTTGCTGGTTCCAGACACCCCTGCTGGCACCGTGTCGAGAACCCATATATCTAAATTCAACGCTTAGACCTTGTGTTCCCATCATTACTAAGTTCTCAATTCTCAAGGTAAAGCAGACTCCATGCATCTAATCATGGTACAGGGGACTTCATGGATATATGTTATGAAGTCTTCCAGATAAATAGACAAAAGGGGGACAAGTATAAATTATCGCCACTTACAACTTTTTCAAAGAGCTCCCCTCCGGTGACAAACTCCAAAACGATAAAAATCTTTGTCTTGCTTCCCATCACCTAAACCAAGAGAATACATCATTTACAAAGATGAAAAAAATAAAAAATAAAGTAAAATAGAGACAACCTAGAGATACAAGCAAGCATTATGATTGACATAATTGCTAGAACCCTTAAGGAACCTTGTAGCATAGTTTTGGTCATGAAGAAGAAGTATAAACGGTTGAGTCAAGATTCAGTACGTCCCAAGTTTTGCCCTATGGCACAATTGGGTCGAATCAGGATCCAAGCATGATGAACTTTACAAAAATGGCCAATTTAAAGTGCAAAAAGAAGATACCTCGTACAACTGAACGACGTATGGGTGCTTTATCAGCTTCATTGTTGAGATTTCTCTCCTTATCTGCAGATATAACATAAACAATTTCAACGAGTGTTACAGTCTTACAGAGGTATAGTACAAAATAAGCACACAACCATCTATGGAGTTAACATTATAGCATAAGATCTATGAGTCACCTAGCAGATAGCCTTAATGTAAGCAAGGCATTATATAATACTCAAGAAAGTTGCTAATCAGGTGAACTGGCTTGTATTTCAGTGTTCAGTTTGATCCTCTCTTTCCCATGAACTGGGTAAATTATGCTATGAAAAACATAAATGATGGCAGCCACAAAAAAATGGTGAATATTCACTGGTTGTTATTCATTTGGTTTAAAGTTAACTATTCTTAGCATGATACTGGGGAATCTCATTGCTATTGCTCAAACAAGCATGAAGCGTATGATCTAACGAAATAAAGAAAAATTTAGGTAACTATAGGAGAACAAAGTAGACCTGTTCAGCCATCTTATGCTTGAGAACCTTCTCTTTGTCAAGGATTTTGATGGCAACGGGTTCCCCTGTCTCGGAGTTCTTTGCAAACTTCACCTTGGCAAACGTTCCTTCTCCAATTGTCCTTCCTAGCTCATATTTACCCACTAGACGCATAACTTTAGAAGTACTCATCCTTCTGAATTAAAATACTTCTTCAAAATCAATTGGAAACACCACTCTGTAAGTTCCCTCGTAAAAACACAAGATTATAAACCACAATCACAAACACAAAACTAAGGCCTTTACAATATTACAGAAACAATCATTTCAGCCTGACATGAACTAGCATTCATTCTCATGACAGAGCAAACAATGACATGTTTATAGTATCCAACGAGATACAAATCACGCAGGCTACATATAAACAAGCGCAAGTAAAGAAATACCAAATTATTACTGGTATATAATCTCCACCATAAAATCCAAAATGAATGACAAAACAATGAAATTCAAATCTGTAAGTCTAACAACGCCGTCCGAAACATATAAAATCGGATGCAAATGGTTCCAAATCACAATGGTTAGTCTAGTAAAATTGAACCAGAGAGCAGTAAATTACCCATAGAAGTTGAGAGAAAATTGGATCAATTTTAAGTCAAATTTGAGCAGAAAACATCAAACTTAAACTCATTCCTCTTGAAGGAGTCCACACTATTAAAAACATGGGGGAAGTTAACGGTTTCTTTCTCTCCCTTTGACTGTGTGATGAATAGACCTACTTCAGACACAGTGAATTTGGAATATTAAGGCAATAAATTCTGTGAAAATCAAGCAAGTTTGACCTCCATATTGAAATAACAAAATTCAGGCAATTCAACCATGATTAACACGAGTCCAAGACATTTGAATTAAGAGGAACACAATGAAGTATCTGAGCTAAACCCATAACTTAACTAACCAGGGAAATTACATAGAAACCAATCAAACCCTAATAAACTAAAGAGTTGCTAAAAAACTTTCCTATGCAAATCCCATGTCATTATGCAAGAAAAGTAGAATGAAAGATCAAAAGTATTACCTTATAATTTAGAGATTTCCCAGAAAGAACTGGAGAAGTCAACAGAAAAGAGGAATAAACAAGTAGTATATCTTCAGAAACAAACACAATACTTGAGTTCACGAATGAGAGAAAACAATGTTATTTATATTTCTTTTAAAGAAATGAGGTGATAACAAAGAAGAATGAGATTCAGTCTGTGCATCACTCTACTCTACTTGTCTTGGTTACTGAATTCTGATGTGGGAAATATTGATCAAATGACAGTGACTGTGAGAAAATGAACCATGATGCCTGACCAGTCTACCAACTACCTACCAGTGAGAAACGACAAGTTATGTCAAAATACAGAATTCGTCCCACGTGTTATCCCACGTGTCGTTTTTTTCTTTTTTTTACTTTCCAGTTTTGTTTGTTTGATCGAGTATTTGGCTCAGGAATCTGGATGCATAAC
This sequence comes from Papaver armeniacum, assembly GCA_023531295.1. Taxonomy (NCBI): domain Eukaryota; kingdom Viridiplantae; phylum Streptophyta; class Magnoliopsida; order Ranunculales; family Papaveraceae; genus Papaver; species Papaver armeniacum. The sequence continues at coordinate 16,496 of JAJJWW010006858.1, forward strand.
GTCCCAGCTAAAATCAAGACGGCAATTGTGAGCTATACATCCTGGCAAATTTAGGGGCGCCTCCAAACGAATTAGGGGCGACACAAAAGGACAAAATAGGTCATAATCGGAAGGTTAATCCATAATCGGAAGGTTAATCCATAATCCCATTTTTTAATGGCCAAACTACCCTTTACAATCGGGAGGTAACTATACAATCGGTAGTTAATCAACAATCGGAGTCAAGATAGTTCATATAACTACCGATTATACGATGGCTCTCTTTTTGCAAATATCCTACCATAATCGGTAGTCAAGATAGTTCATATAACTACCGAATATAGAGTTGCCCCAAAATGTGATTTTGCAAAAATCCTATTTTTTTGAATTTTGGTTGAGCATATAATCGGTAAGATAGGAAGAGTTATCATGACTTCCGATTATAGAGTGGCTCTCTTTGCAAATATCCTACCATAATCGGTAGCCAAGATAGTTCATATAACTACCGAATATAGAGTTGCCCCAAAATGTGATTTTGCAAAAATCCTCTTTTTTGAATTTTGGTTGAGCCTATAATCGGTAAGATAGGAAGAGTTATCATGACTTCCGATTATAGAGTGGCTCTCTTTGCAAATATCCTACCATAATCGGTAGCCAAGATAGTTCATATAACTACCGAATATGAGTTGCCCCAAAATGTGATTTTGCAAAAAATCCTCTTTTTTGAATTTTGGTTGAGCCTATAATCGGTAAGAAAGGAAGAGCTATCATGACTTCCGATTATACAGTGACTCTCTTTGCAAATATCCGACCATATTCGGTAGTCAAGATAGTTCATATAACTACCGAATATAGAGTAGTCCCAAAATGAGATTTTGCAAAAAATCCTCTTTTTTTTGAATTTTGTTGAGCATATAATCGGTAAGATAGGAAGAGTTATCATGACTTCCGATTATATCTTGACTCCCGATTCAATTATTCTCGAGAATTAAATGAATTAAACGGCCAAAACCGAGGAAAAATCCAAAACAGATCAAATTCAATTTTCTCGTAGAAAAAAAAAATTTCTACGAGACGCCGTCTCGCACTCTGAGACGGGGCGCCGCCCCTAGACCTCGCGACCGACTGTCAGTCGAACACACCGGGAGGGCTACGCCCCGGACCTCGTATAGCGTCACCGACATTGTATTCATACCACTCCATGCCCGTACCGAGTTTTTTTCAACCGCATTGGTTGAGCCTATAATCGTAGCAAATGAAGGTATCCTCGACTTTCTATAATCCCAAAGATAATCGGTAGTCAAAGATAGTTCATATAACTACCGAATATAGAGTTGCCCCAAAAAGAGATTTTGCAAAAATCCTCTTTTTTCTAATTTAGTTGAGCCTATAATCGGTAGTCAAAATAGTTCATATAACTACCGAATATAGAGTTGTCCTAAAAATGAGATTTTGCAATCGGTAGCTAACTAAACTACCGATTATGAAGAGGCATACAAGTATTTTCATCCTATTTTGTCTTTTGTGTCGCCCCTAATTCTTTCGGGGTCGCCCCTAAAAGTGCCAGGCTATACATATACTAAGAAAAAAAAAAATATCAAAATTTAAGATGTCTTATAAAAGGATGTCTTATAAAAGGAGAAGGAGAGAGAAAATAGAGAGAGATTTTTATTCATTAAGTGTATGGAATACAAAGTTTAAACCTCTATTTATATAAATAGAAGACTTGGTGTCCAAGATGTGTAAACCCTAATCTTAGATACGATGGGCATCTTAGTAAATAAACTTGATTTATAACACTCTCCCTGATAACCATTGTGGCTAAGTCATTACAAAAGTACCAGGAAAACTCAAAAGAGAAAAAACCTGAAATTGCATAAGCATGTAAAGACTTGAAACATTGTTGGACACACAAATGTTGCCTCGTTAAAACCTTGACAAGGAAATCCCAGTGGGACAAAACCTTGACAAAGGAAAAAGAGTACAACCCGATAAGTCCAGTAAATGCACCTTTGATGATGGCGCTCCCCCTGATGAGTACTTCAGTTAAGTCTTGGCTTGCAAATCTTTAAGTCGCAACTTCCCAATTTGATGAACGTATTTCTCAAATGCAGAAGATTCTTGTTCTTTCGTGAAGAAAATTGCTACTTGATTAAGTCTTCTTTTGTGTAAGTCTTCTAACAGTAATTTTCTCGAGTCTTCATCCTTCTTTAAATACATCGACAACTTGTGTCTTGGGTTGTTAGATACTCGGAGATGATTTGCAGAAATAGTTGATGTAGTTTCTTCATCGAAATGCCAAGATATAGATACATTAGTGTAAATGAACAAAATTGTATTTAATAACACACTGTATGGGGTTTATAAGGACATCCAAATTTCTAGGAGATGATTATGTTGATTTGGTCTAACAAAATGACCTAGTGAATGGTGGGAATCCATCAAATAACAAAAATTGGTACAACTCCCCCTTGGATGACCACCATGTTGAAATAAATTGCCTCACTAAAACCTTGCTAGTAAAACCCAATGGGAAAAAATATGGACGAAGGAAAAAGAGCACAAATATAAATATTAAAAGAAATTTAAACGTCAGAGATGTTGCCTCGCTAAAACCTTGTCAGGAAAACCACATGGGACAAAACCTGAAACGAAGGGAAAAGAGTACAACTTTTGACGTATTTATCGATGCTAACCCAACTATATGAGTTTTTCAAAAAAATAACCATCAAAAGAATAACTCTAGTCTATCTTAAAGACGAGTTTATGCTAGCATAATTCTAACTGCAGATTTAAGAAAGAAAGATAGAAATAAAATAGAATTTATGCTGCTAAAGTGTGGATTTTTGTGTTTTTAAGGACTCCTCAAGAGACCTATAACGTTGAAGTCATCAACTAATTAATCCGGATTTTTGGTTTTATACCAAATTTCTAAAAAACACATAGAGGATTGTTCAACCTGACATAATCAAGTCAGATGGCTGCCTGAATATGTTCCCAACCACATTTCTTGTGTAAATGCAATACGAGTCCTTCAAGGACTACCACGCTATAAGCATCATACATGAAGAACAAAAATTTATTGAATCAATCCTTGGGTTTGAGAAGAAAAAAAATAGACCCTCAAATCGTTTTTACAACGAACATATTTCTCATATAACACATTATGACTACACCAACCTGTAAGTAATAGGCTTGCAATTTTAAGGTGTTAAGTCAAAATCTGCGTTAATTGAGAAAATAATCCAACTTAATTGGATTGTATGCGAACCAATCACGTATGTCGATATTCCTCTGCAGAGGGGTTCACAACCACCATTTTTATTATTTCAGTAGCTACACTAAATGAATATTCGACAACATTTAATTAACTAAGATCCCGCACAATTCTCAAACACAACTCATAGAATTACTGGTACCAGTAGGGCTGCACATGGGCGGGTATGGGCGGGTATAAGCTCAAACCAACCTCGCACCCACAGGCTGCGGTTTTTTTTTTTCATAACCAACCCCGCACCCACAAACAGCGGGCGGGTTTTGTTACCCACCCACTACGGGTAAGGCGGTTTGGGTTTAAACCCGCTTAAACCCGCAATAATTAGATATAATCCAAAAATTAGATATACTGATCAGGAGGAGGAGGAGTTCGCTATAATCTGCTGCACCACATTGAAATTTTCAAGATTACAATTCATGGAGTCCGCTTTAATATTTTTCATGACGCGTGCAGCTAATTATAGTGATAGCAAATCGAATACGCTTCTGTTTTATTTTTGATGGTAAAGAAATCTCTGAACGTTAAGAAGGCCAACTCTTAAATTGGCACCTCTGTGGATATGTTCACACACAAGACACCAACAACCATTGAAAACGTGAAGTCTCTCGGAGAAAGGGACAAAAGAGGTGGTCTAGGGAGCGAGCTGAACTTCTCAAGGCCAATGAAGGATTAGCTGTAATCAACGGTGTATATTGAGCGGGTATGACCTAAAACCAACCTCGCACCCACAGACAGCGGGTTTTTTCTTTTCTTAACCAACCCCGCACCCACAACGGGCGGGTATGGACAAAAAACCCACGGGTTTAGCGGGTACGGGCGGGTATGGGTATCGTGGGTGGGTCTTGTGCAGCCCTAGGTACCAGTGCCCGCAGGCATTATAATCTCCCGATCTTCCAGTGAGGAGATATGAACTGAGAATGTGGATCTTTTTGATAGACTCTATTGGAGCACTATTTGTAGCCTATATAAAAATGCTACATGATTACTAGATGTGATTGGATTTGCCTTTTCAAACGGCATGATTAAGCTTATGGGAAAGATAATTGAGATATTTTCACGCCTATCTAATGGAAGCCTTTTTCGATTTGATTATGATGGGAGAGAAATGATATAACCTTTTAAGTTAATTAATGTCAACTTCTAATAACATAGAGTCTCCCGTAATTCTGGCGGAAATAGTCATCTCATATACGGAAATAAATTTTATAGAATATTATCCATTAAATCAAGGACATATACTCATAATATATTCTGGATTTTAAGAATAATACCAGTTGGACTGTAGATAATGACTTCAAAATCCATTATAAAAAAAATTGTCCTTAAAAATTGTAGTCTACTTGACATACAAATTTAACATCAACTATGGTTACAACCAAAAAGCATATAAAATATGTAACCAAATCTCAAATGACCTATAAGGCCGATGAGATCAATATAGTCATTACAAAGACTAATGAGATAGGCTAACAAGCCGGGTGCGCATCCTTTGATCTTTAGTGTCCTACATTATTTCAACATCAAGTTGTACGGTCATAATTGAGGAGATTAGTATTAGGAAGAAGAAAATTTGCACAACATCCCTCAGGAATTCAACAATTGGTGTTTGCAATTGACTTGTACCGTAATAACAGTATCAAATCCTTATGATTGATGGATCGAACCGAAACCAATTATTTTAAATGATTCTTTTGAGAAAATAAAGAAATCATTATCGTTATTCTTTGTAGAGAAAATCTACTTTTTTTGGTTGATAAAGATTTCTTTGAAGGAATAGAAATCAACAACCAAAGCTGGTTAAAAGTTCTTAGAATGCCAATTTTAACATCTTGTGAAAGAGATATTGTCGTTTCCATAAAGGATATTGTCGGGAAAAACCAATAACAATTGGTTTGTACAATTAACAAAATTGTATCGACAAATAAAGGATATTGTCGTTTCCATTATTGCATATGGAAAATCCATCTTATGTCCGACGGATGGTTTCTTGTAAATAAATAGAAACCAAAAATAAAAGTCGCATGATCTAAATCCAACGGATAAAGATACCAATTTTAAATGGCCGTAGGTTTTTCAACCATGCATGTGATTCATGTAAAGATCGTCAAATTACGACAACACCAACATTTGGTGATTACAGTTTCATTAGGATAATAGAAACCGTAAACCATCATTTAATGGATTTTATTTTTCTTTCTATATAAAAAAATAGAGAAGAAAGGGAAATCAAACTTATTCGTTTAATTAAGTTGATCACCACCGCATACAATTAATAAAATAATAATAAAAAGAATCAATTGAATAACATAAAGAAGATGAAACCTCTAAAAGTCTACTGTATAAGGAGGGTTTGTTGAGGTTAATCGACAGGTCATACCGTGTAGTTATATCTTCTGATGTACATCGTACACATGCCATGGAAGGCCAGACCCAACTAGGATTACATAGTCAACATCACCACCCGTATGTCACCGAAGTAGGGTTTATATCTTTGAGTGCCGTGAGAGGATCCCACTTTGTAAAACGTTATTATGAGGAAAAAATTGATCCAGCCAGGGTATGAGTCCAGTCCATACAAAGATATAAAACAAGATATCAGTTTACTTTTGGAAGAAAAAATAAAAACAAACGTTACTACATAACCACAATTAAAGGTATCTTAATTAAATATTAAGAAAAGCTGGTAAAAGAAATAAGAGATTAGGAAACTCAATATAACACAGACTCCACTTTGGTGTTTTTGCTTTTGCGAAAAGATTTAGAGGCTTGATGTAGAGCATGTCGTCCGTAGAGCAACTAGCATGATAACGTCTTATAAAAGGAGAAGCAGACAGAAAATAGAGAGAGATTCTTATTCATTAAGTGCCTCGAATACAAAGTTTAAGCCTTTATTTATATAGATAGAAGACTTGGTGTCCAAGATGTGTAAACCCTAATCTTAGACACGAATGGCATCTTAGTAAATAAACTTGGTTTATAACAAGATGGTTATTGTTTTGATTGTTTTAGGCAGCAGAGTTTTTAGCCTGTTGGTTTTAAAAAATAGCAGATGGTTATTGTTTTGATTGTTTTAGGCAGCAGAGTTTTTAGCCTGTTGGTTTTAAAAAATAGCTCCAGTGTTGCCCCTGGAACGAACACTTCCCTGAACATGAACAAGATCTGATTTATAATATACATAAATATTACTTGAAAATCTGACAGAATAAATAAACATAATGTTTGTATTCCATGGATTTTGCATAACGATTATTTTCACATTCTTAAAACAAATTGGAGCCAGATTGTGATTTTTTTCTCTGGTGGGGATGAAAAACAAAAATCCAGATATTGTCAAACACAAATCCAGTTGCAATGACGAGCAAATGCGTGCCCCTACTAAATGAGAGCTTTCATTCCGAGTTGTTGTGTTTCTCGTAACCTCCATATAGGATAGAGAGCACCTTCCTCCTGGTCTTCTACGTCAACTTGTTGCATTGCCCATTGATATAATACAGTTTGAATTGTATCCTAAAGTGGGATAACATTAAAATCATTAGTTACAAAATGACGATGCACCCACTGTTGTCATATTTACAGTATTTAACAGAAGAAGTCATTGCAGTCCCAACAAGAATTTCTGAGGTCAATAATGAAATAAATGAATGTAAACTTTCTACATACCCCAGAATTTTGATTTATATTCCATAACAGGGTCAGAAAGATTCTAGGGAGTACAGTAGTTTTCAAAATAATTTCTTCTTTCTATTTCTTTTCTTATAATAAGCACTAGCTGCTTCTAAAGCACCCACAACCTTGACAGATGAGAGTACATAGTGAGATGTCGAAAAGAATGCAACATGTTTTTAACAAGGCACTTCGTCAGTTAACTACTTTATATATGTAGGAGTACATGAATCTTACCTTTCCTCCTTCTGTTATTGAACCTTCCTTATCCATCACACAGTAAATTTGCTGAGTTTGGAACTGTAATGATACAAAGTAAGAAAGATTTCAGCACATTTCATACACAGAACCTTAAAATGCATGAGAGGTATAAAATAGAATATAATGCAAATAAATATGCTCACCACTACAATGATTATAGGACTGTTTCCCATTAGTTTAGTTTCATGGACTTCAACGTCGGATATATGTAAGATCTGCAATATCAAAGAAAGAGATATTAACAACAGGCACCATAAAGTAGATGCCGCTGGCATTTCAAATCAAGCAGGCATCACAAAAAGCGGTTGTATTTATCCACTTCCATTAGTTAAAGGAAATAAAGTAAATACTGTATCGAAGCACAGACAACTTCTTTCCAATCTCATTACATGTCAAATTATTTCCAGTAATTAGACAATTTAACAAAACACCATCAACTCATTTCCAATTTAGATGTTCGTCGGCCAAACCTTGTTGCTGAAGAACATTCCCTGGCTTTCGTAAGCTTGCTTCTCTGCTTTACATCTCTCAATTACTTCAGGACTACAATTCTTCTTCAGTGTTTCCACATCACCCTACAGAAAAACAAAAGACACTGTCAGGGGTGTCTAAACAAATTCCATCTGCAGTAAAAAATCGAACTTTTCTCATACAGAATAACTAAGCTTAATTACGATATTTCCTACATCTAGATGACCAGATCAATTATATTGAAAGGTTAAAGGTACATCAGTTGTGGGTTTTACGATTCCAAGTTAAACATCATTTGCTAGTCTTGTGGTTAGTTGCAGTAGAGCAAAAGTGTACTCGTTACTCAAGAAGATATTTTAAAATAAGAATGTATAAAACCAAAAACCTAATACCGCATATGGTTTTTTGTTGGATCCCCATCATTTGTGTGATTTCATTATGAATCTACCACAACCAGTAGTGGCAGACACCTGGACTGGTACCCGCCCCACTGGTAGTAGCTGGCGCGAAGCATTCAAACATAGTCGAGGCACTACTTTAACCATTGTAAACTTGCAAAGGCCTGGAAACCTAACTCCAAGATTAATGGAAAATTTCTTGGATTATATGAGTTCCTTGCCGGCATGTCAGGGATATACAACTGTTGGATTCGACTCTGAAAAATGCTAATATGTTATGTTCTTTATTGCAGCTCAGTTATCATGTGTGCAGTAATGACTATGCCAAACAAATTGATGGCGCTGACAGTTAATATAAAACATAATAGAAAGCCTTGGAGTACTACAACTGTTCAGCAGCTACCTTGAAATAAGCAATAAGGGTCGGCCTGATCATTTCTTGAACTTCAGCAACAAAATCCGGTAACGAGAAGGACCTTGTACCAAAAGAAAAAGATTAAAAAAAAAAGATATATTAGCAAACAAAAAATTATTGATAAAAGCAAATGTGCTTCAATTAAAGTACATGTAAACAACTAAGCTCAGCAACTTACGGGTCCCGACGAAGTATTTCCTTGTACGATATGGCAGCATCTGTTTCTCCAAAAACAGTTTCATTGATACTGTCAGACCAATCACAGGGTTATGAACATGTACCACAACTGGAAAATCAATTTTGGAGACATAAGAAGAACAACACCATGGGGGCAGAAATGCAATGACTGAACTCAGGGGACATACTCTTGCATTTTGTGAACAACAGGGTGATCACTTGTTTCCCATGCCTCCCGCACATCCTCCACGATCTGCGAAATTCCAAGAAGGATAAAAAATTACAAAATAAAAAAACTAAAAAAGTATTAGAATTGTCTAAAGGTTGCATATGACATGATGGCATGAAATGCGATGTTGTACCCTCAGATGTTTAATGTCTATGATGATGAATAGTTCACAGTAAATGTAATAAGAAATCAGATTTTTTTTGTTTTTTGAAAAAAATCCAAAACAATCATAACGTATGACCAAAAATACATTATCAATATGTCACTATGTCTTTAAGACTTAAGTTTAAGTACCCCAAAGCCAAACTAAAAAGAAAATATGGTATTCTGAGATCCTTGGACGCAACTTCAATGCATATGCTAAAAATATCTTATATAATTAAGGGGAAATAATATGATTCACTGAAAGATATACCTCTTGACTCTTTGCTACAACAGGCTCACTAATCCCACTTATACGCTTGATTACAAGGTTACCTTGCATCTGAAAAGGGAAAGAACTCTTAGTCTCTTGAATTCAGTGGCGGGATAAACCAAAAAAAGGAAATGAGGAGATCTTCACTTCAAGCAAAGACAAGTTCAAATCGAGTACCCTTACCTTTTCTTTGAATGCTTCCCACTTCTTACCCCAGCGTGATTGCTTTGTGGGTACAATTACAATGTCAGTTTTTGTACTTCTTTCTCCTTTGGGGTAAGAGGAGGCTTCATGTTGCATATGCCTTCTCTTACTAGGTTTTCCACTTAATTCATCTTTCACAATGGCATAACCTTGTTTTGCTATGTCAAGTACCTTTGTTTCCTTAATTTTTTGGAAGGCCGAGGAAACTGTTGGAGCAGCAGAAGAGACAGTGGATTTGAACCTGTTGAAATATGATTGTTGGGAATCACCAGATTCAGCATTCTGAGATGTAGCTTCTCCGGATGGGGCATTCTTCTCATCTTTCACATGAGCACCAGTGTTAGTAGAGGTTTTGGTGGAGGATCCTGGAGAATCTTGCTTTCCAAGCCCAAATGTTTCTTTGACCTAAATCAGAACAACAATTGAGAAAACATGAAATCTGGGAGGAATTATTGCTTAGCATATAATAGCAAGGTTCAGCAAAGAAAATAGCAATGCTCAGCAAAGAAATATTAGCACATTCACCTCCTCTGTGGCAGCTGAGAACTTCTCCTTCACGTTAGCGGACACCTACAGTGATACAAAAGGAACATAGGGTATGATGATTTAGATATCTCCAATAATAAGAATAGTGGTCCTCGTGACATGATAAATATGACACGGCGACAACCACCACAAGTACAAAATCGCTATTTATTGACTAGGAGTACACAAAAGATTAACAATGTGGGTGTACCAGTCTTGGAAATCTTGGAAATAACAAAAGGATACTCAACAAGATTTAAAACCACCATAACTTCCCCGAAGCCATTTTGGGGCAAGGGAAAGGAAATTGTGAAGACCACATGAGGAAAGTGAAATTTGGCATCCCAGAAAGGATGAAATAGAGATTCCAAATTGTGAGTGTCTATGTATCTAAATAAATGGTTTCATAGGAAGCACATTTACACCAATAGTTGAATCTCACCTTATTCGCTGTAGCTTCAGCCTCCGTCCATACACCGTCCACACTCTTGTAAAGCTTCTCCGTTGTCTGCTTAGTTCTGCATTTGTGAAGTTCACCATCTCAGGACCTCCTTTGAACCGTCTGCCAGCCTTGACATACAACAGTATGTCTCAGCCCATAAGGTATAAATGTACAAGAGAGAAAAAGAAAAATCATAAGGCCATCAAAATTACCTAACTTTCAATTCTTCTTTCGCCTCCTTAATTTCCCCTGCTTTCTCCTTGAGCTGCTTAATTGACTTTTGGATATCAGGATTACTGCCACCAAAATGATTTATAAGAAACTCGCTCCACATTAATTCTGATTTCTAACAGATTCAATTGGAAACAGCAAAAAAAGAAAGCACCTTTTGACCTCCCCTTTTAGTTTCTCAGAGAATTCATTGAAAACACTAAATCGACGAGAACCCAATAACCCATTATTCGTTGAAACCAATCGTAATCTCGAACTTACAACCTAAACACAAATAAATGAAATCCATAAGAAACCGAACACGAATAATATTCTTTTACTGTGTACCAAAATTTACAGCTTTCATGATACAGGGAACTGAATTAGAAGAAGAAAAAAATGGCAAATTTAGGGTTTTTCGTTTTAAACCTGTCGAGATTGCAGTGGAAAGAGAAGTTGCTTAGCTAGGAACAAATCACGAACTAATTTTCTGCTTCCCATTGATTAAAAAAAAAAAGGAAAAAGAAAAATCTATCTTGGATTGCAAAGGTCTTTAAATCTGTAAAGAAATATCTCAAATAATGATTTAACCTTTAAACATTGGAGATTTATATAAGTTCAGATAAACCCTTGTACAAGCTTAAATCAATGGGGGTATTAGAGAGAGAAACAGAGAATCGACTATTGTCAGAAAGAAAGGAATGATGCTACACACCGGGACTGAGCACCGTGGGAAATACCGCGTCTCACAGCCCGGGGGCCCACCACACAGATTTATAGCAATAATACTATACATACCGGGATGATAATCCCGTGATTTTCACCGCGAGACACAAAAATTGGTGGGGTCCACAAAAAAACAAAAACCCCCACCCCTTTTTCTCCTGGTGGCCCCCCGGGCTGTGAGTGTCGGTGAATTCTCGGTGTAGAATTCACGGTGTGTGTAGCATCGTTGGATTTATAGGGGTGGTTTTTAGTGGTGGGTCCCACGCCGTTTTTCTTTCACGCGGTAACATCACGGGATTTCCTCTCCCGGTGTACGTAGAATTACTGGAAAGAAAGTAACCTACTAGGGTTTTATGTTTTGATGTCAGGGATATAAAGGTCAATTTGTCTTGATTAAGTGGTAAACTTGTTGTGAAGAAAGCACCGGCTTGGCTAAGTCCTATGGGCTAGATTGAGCTCCTCGATTAGCAAAAAAAGTGTTGCAGTTCAAAAAAAAAAAGTTGTCTATTTGTTAACACTAGTTCTCTCTCCTAGCATTTGCTCGCAGTTGAACTAGCAGCGAGATAGTAGCGCTGAATGGTTCATCGCTACAAAAATTACCTTTTCGCTGAATGGTTCAGCACAGAGTGATTTATTCTTTGATTTGACGGCTGAGATTGGTTGCGATGAACCAAACAGCGCTGGGTTGACGTGGACTGCTAATCTAGCTGCTAGATTAGCACACCATAGGACTTAGCCTTAGGAGCGTATGCCACTTAAATAGTGTTTAACATCCAAGGGCAAGTCATAATAGCACGGATGGATACCAAACACATCAGTTAAAAGAAAAAAAAAGATGTAGCAGTTTGGTTACCGGAAGCAGAAGTCAAAGCAAAGATATTTTGATTCTCAAAAATTCGACTTTTTTTGCTTATAGAAGTCGTTCTGAAATTTTACCCAAACTAACTTCTTCATATAAGTCAAAAAGTTACTTCTAGATAGGTACCCAAACGCGTTATTAGTAATAGAAAGTCTCTCTCCTATCTCGTTATTCTCTAACTAAAAAGACGAGGGTACCCAAATATACCTCAATCTAATACTTTTCCACCTATAAGTCTTTTCTCCAAAAGTGATTGTCTATGGACTGAGTCGAGACAATACAACTAATCGGTTCACACTTCGTGTGATCGTCTATGGATACGAGATTGAGACAATACGACAACAAGATAACTTGCGTGATTGACTATGGATACAAGATCGAGACAATACAACAACGAAGTATGATTACTTGATAATAGGTTCGGACTTAACCAAACACAATAGGATTGCTATCAAGTAAATAGGAATTAACGTTCGTGTATTTTACTTCTAATTATAATAAAACAATTATAATTGCGGAAATATAAAAGTAAAAGACACATCAAGATTTTGTTAACGAGGAAACCGCAAATGCAGAAAAAACCAGGGACCTTGTCCAGAATTGAATACTCTCAGGATTAAGCCAATATACAAAATCTAAACCAACTTCGTATAGTTGAGACCAAGCAACTAAACCTATAGTTCACCAAGTTCCTTCTGTATCCATGCGCCTCCAACTTGCAATAAGTCACGCACTTGGAACAATTCCTTTGGTTCGTATTCCAAACAAGAAAGGAACAACAAACTGTTTCAGTAACAACTCTTTTCAAACAACTTGATATGAGTTTGACAAAAGGCTCTTCCGTTTATCCCAATAAACTCCTTTGTCAAGTTCTTAGATCAATCTTTTAACAACTACCAAAGTAATTGGGGGGTGGGTCGGGTGGGGTGGGGGTGGGGGGGTGGGGGTTAAATGAGTTACACTACAACAAGGAAATGTGTTTAACCATTCAATGTTAGCTAAGGCTCTTTTTAATCGTTGTTCATTGAAATTATTATTATTTCTTCGGTTATTCCAGGTGTAAGGGTATCCTGTAAATCCTATATCATGAAGACATATGTTGTTTATCATGTCCAAGAATGTATCAGCTTATGTTTGGTTAAAAAGAAATCTACTTTGTTTCTCATAATCATGTAGAACTACATTACAATCCCCAATTATGATCCATGGTCCATTGATTCTATTAGCCATATCTCTGATCATTTTCCATTAATCATACTTAAGAGGCCTGTAAGGACTACCATAGAAGCAAGAGATGGTCCAGTGAGAATTTATGGTGTGGTCGAAAATTCTGGCATTTATTTGGTTATGTTCATAGTTTAGAATTGTCAGATTCACATTTTGTTTCCATGCTAGAATAAGCCCTCCTGCAGTACCTCTAGGAGATACTATAAGATGGTTATGAAGTTTTAGTTTCCTAAGAATTCTCTCTACATTCTTAGTTTGTTGTTTAGTTTCGATATAAATATTATATCAGGATTTTCATGATTAAGAAGATCATTTAAACTCAAGTAAGTTTCTGGTTTGTTTGGGCTTCCCAGACCCTGACAATTCCAAGATATAGTCTTGAAGAATTGCCAAAAATAAGACACTTGTGGATATGAAGGTTCTACTAAGTTATTTCTTTCATGAATGGGGGTTTTGTATCTAGCATAATATGAACAGTTGTTACCATGCTTGGTCAAGTTCCTATCAGTGTGTCTAGAATTGTCAAACATCAAAGAAGAAGATTTTGATATAGTATTCTTACGACAAGCAATATCGATAAAGATGCTAGTAGAGTATTTCATACCATCAATTGTGAAATTAACAATGTTTCCTAGCATATTATCTAACAAAGTAGCAGAGAGACATTTGAAAATTAAAAGCTTGTGTTTCTGGATTACCTCAGAGTAGATCAAATAAATTTTGTTGTTAGGAATTGTAGCTTTCATACTTATCTGTCTTTTGGTTCTTGCAGATCTCGCAGATTGTAACCAAAATTCATAATCACTCCCCCTTAGGTGTTTTCTCTTTTTCCAGTTATAGATAAAATATGGAGAATGAATCAGCTACGCGAAGAATTCCTGTAATGGTAGAACCGTTAGTCGAATTTTTTTAGGGAAATTAACCATCAAGAAATTAGATATAAAAACTAAAATTCCTAGATTAGAGAAAGGCAACAGACAAATTAGAGGAAGAACAAACCAATTAAAGAAATCTTATGGAAGTAAATCAGAAAATGAATCAATCTCAAAGGATTTCTAAAACAAATCTGAGAACCAAACTTAAAAGGAAAAGCACTATTATTTTGACGGAAATTAAAAAGAGAAGATAAAATTAAAGGAGAATTGAAGAGATCCAGAGAAGAAAAAAAAAGATTAATCAGCTTTAAGGAAGAAGGATTATGAGATCAAGTCAGTTGGTATCAAATACAAAGCTCTGAAACTTTGAAAATGGGCTTCTGCAGCTGCGGCAAAGGGCTTTGAAACCAATGGAAGCACAAACGAATCTTAGAATCTTGGAGTCTTGTATCGTAACTTAGAATCTTGGTGTCTTCATATGCCTATTGAGTCATCATTGGCTTTCTATATGGTGTCTTTGTGTCTTAGTGGTCGGAATCTAGAACATATAAGAGATTTAATGGTGTCTTGAAATGATTTGGGTGGGAGCTAAGTGACTTTTGGGATTAGATCCAATATGAGTTTGTATCTGTAACCATAAAAGGGATTTAATGATTTTTTCATTTGAACATCACCGTCGACAACGGTGTTTCCCGGTTATAATACGGTGGTTACTGGCTATATTTTGGTGTTTTTGGTGGCGGAAAAATCGCTAGGATAATTTTGGTTAATGCCTACAAATATATATAAGAATCCATATATATCTTGACCCTTAGGTATCCTAAGTGTTAACGATAACAGAGTCATCACTCCTAAAGACTCTCAACTAAGTTAGTCAGCAGACCAAGTATTTTTCTAGAGTCTTTAGGCTACATTTAAGATCTGTTCTGTTAGAGTTTTGAATTTGTTAAACACTCTGTAACAACCAATAATGTATTCTTCTCATTATAAATAAGATCTCGACACCACAAGAAAAGTGTGGAAGTCATTCACCAAAAACATTTCTTAAGTTGGTATCATCCACGATCCAACCTACGCTTCCAAAAACTAAAAAAAAAAAAAAAAAAAACACAAAAATCATATCATGGCAACAACCAATCAACTTAGACAAATCCATATTCATCATCTGGTAACTCTAAAACTCACAGAGACAAACTACTTGCTCTGGAAGACACAGTTCAAGCCAATTCTCAAAGGCTATGGCTTAACAGGTTTTATTGATGGCACCAAGGTGAAACCTGCGAGAACTTTACCAAACTCTGAAGCTATTAATCCAGATTATACAACATATGAAGAACAAGACTCCTTGCTGGTTGGCTGGCTAAACTCAATCCTCATCGATGTTTTTTTAGGCAAAGTGGATGGCCTAGACATATCTAAGGAGGTTTGGGATACGTTGGAAGCATAATTTGCTCCCAAAACAAAGGCGTATTAGATGTACCTAAAGAAACAACTACACTCAATGAACAAAGGTAATAAATCATTGAAAGTATTTTTTTAATGAAGCTAAATCATTGTTTGATCAGCGTGCAGCAACATGCTATGTTGTCAATGCTGATGAGATGAAACAGTCCATAAGTAATGGATTGAATCATTCGTATGATCCAATTGTCACTGCACTGAGTACCGTAGAGGATATGGACATGCAAACATTTTATGCACATCTTCTTACGTTTTATATGAGGCTCGAGCAACATCTTGTTGTTATTCAGCAACCAATAGCAAACATGGCTTTCACAAACTCTGCATCGTCTAGCAAATCTGCACCAAGAAATTTCAATCATCAACATCGTGGGCCAAGTAAGTCCAACAACAATCAACCCAATCGCCGATTTCAGCCATCTCAAAAGACTCCAGATGCTCAACCCTGTCAAATCTGTAAGAAATACAATCATCTAGCTAATAGATGTTGGTTTCATTACAAACCCAGCAATAATCAACCAAAGCAACCAGCTGCTTATATTGCTTTGCCAGGAGGACCAAATGGAAATCAATGGGTCACGCCACATATCACCTGACTGCAGACATGAGAAATCTTGCAATACCCCATGAATATGATGGTACTGAGATGGTACATGTTGGTAATGGTAATGCTCTTGACATTGCTAACATTGGTAATGCTTCTTTTACATATAAATCTCGATCTTTTCATCTAAACAACATATATCATGTACCACAAATTAAGACAAACCTATTGTCAGTGTCTCAGTTCTGTAAAGACAATGATGTGTATTTTGAGTTTCACACATCTTATTTTCTTGTGAAGGACAAGCGCACGGGGATAACTCTGCTGCGAGGACTGAATATGAATGGGCTGTACATTTTTGAAGGTGTTGACATGCTAGACAAACCTATCCAGCCACATGCCAACATATCATCTACCTTCCCATTATGGCACTAACGACTAGGGAATCCTATACTGCGTACTGTTTCTCAAATTTGTCTTCAAAATTCACTTCCAGTTTCCAATAAACATTTTGATTATTGTCATTCTTGCCACCTTAGTAAGAGTAAGAAATTGTCTTTTTCTTTAAGCAATACAGTTTATGACAAACCTTTGAGTTTGGTTGTTTCAGATATTTGGGTATCACCTCACTTATCTAGGTCTGATTTTCGTTACTATCTTCTAATAATGGATGTTTTCTCTCATTTCACATGGGTTTTTCCACTTGTACAACGTTCTGATGCATTACAAACTTTTATTCTTTTTCATAAAAAAGTAGAGAATCTCACATAACATAAAATCAAGGTCTTCCAGTCATACAATGCCTTAGAATATAAAAAATTCACTGCATACGTCAATGCATCGGGTATTCAACATAGGTTTTCTTGTCCCCATACATCCCCTCAAAATGGAATAGCTGAGCGTCGTATTAAACACGTTACAGAATCTGGTTTGGCATTGCTCTTTCATGCTCATATGCCAAAAATCTTTTGGGATGATGCTTTTACCACTACGTGCTATCTGATCAACAGGTTACCAAGTTAACCAAAGAAAACAAAACACCATTAGAAATTCTCTTCAACAAAAAGCCAGATTACTCATTCTTACGTGTCTTTGGGTGTTTAGCATATCCCTGCCTTAGACAGTACAATGCAAACAAACTAGAACCAAGATCACTACCATGTGTTTTTATAGGCTATAGTAGTGCCCATAAAGGATATTTGTGCCTGCATCGACAAACAAATAGACTCTACGTTTCTCGCCATGTACGTTTTGAAGAAAGCACATTCCCATTTCAATCTCTCTAGCAGAAAGATCCGTCGTTGTGTCAAGGTAATATTCCCTCTTGCACTAGTGTTTTGCTTTCACCACCGTTTAGTAGCTGTGCTGTCTCAGATAATCAAGTGCGCCAGCATCTCCAACTATATCTGCACCGCAACACTCTCCACAACTCATGCTTTAATCAGACGATGTCAGTCCAGCCAACTCAGCCATGTCTGCTGCTTCAGATATTCAACATTCCGCTCAGTCAGCTGCCCCATCAATCCAGAGTGACACGGTTACTCATTCAATGGTGACAAGATCCAAAGCCGGCATCACAAAACCAATTAAAATTTTTTGTTTAACTGCATCTAAACACCCACTACCTGATGAAGATTTCATGGAACCCACTTGTTACTCAACAACTTCAAAGAATCCAAAGTGGAGGAAAGTAATGGATGTCCAGATCAATGCTCTGATTCGTAATGGTACATATTCTATGGTTAAATATGAGAAAGGAATGAATGTGGTTGGTTCCAAATGTGTATATCGCGTAAAACAGAATCCTAATGGCACTATCGAAAGATATAAAGCGCGTTTGGTGGCAAAAGGCTTCAATCAACAAGAGGGTGTAGACTATGGCGATACCTTTAGTCCTGTTATCAAACCATGCACCATTCGGCTAGTGTTATCCATTGCAGTGATGAATGATGAGTGCCAAATATTGCATATTTATACACTTTTTTATTGGCATTTAACTCATCTTTTGTGCTCAGAAATCAGATATTATCCCAGATTCTGTATTTTCTTTGTTTTCAAGAATAACTATATTTGTACTAATTAATTTTGTGTTTTTAGGTAGAAAATAAAGCTCGGAGAATCTGAGGAGCCAAAAGAGCAGAAAATTGGAGACTAGCGTCTATGGAGCAGAAAGCCAAAGCCCGCGCGCGCATCAGTTGCAACCCAACAAGGAGCAACCCATCTACAAAACATGGGCCCAAGCTACTCAAGACCCGGATCCAAAACCGCCTATATCCTGAGCCGTTAGATTTGCTCCATCCGCATCCAACGCTCGCTCCAACCTTCACATCAAACATCGATGCTCCCGCGCCACACCGAAGACACCTATATATTCTCCCATAAACCCAAACCAAACGCACCCTTCTCTTTCCTTCTATTCCTCACCCGACAACACCAGAGAGCTCTCCTCTTTTTCTCTCCCGACCAAACAATGGCAGAGCCCTCACCTTCTTCTTCTCTCGAGCACGCCCACCACCAACAACCACTGCAACAGCCGCCTCCGCCATCCCCTCCTAATTGCTCTCTAGCCCTTTCTTAGCTTCTTCCCTAGGTGCTAAGAGAGAGATAGAAAGAATTAGGTTAGGGTTAGGGTTTCACAGTTGGGGGAAAATCGAAGTAAGGAAGTCTCAAAGCCGAATTCACAGAGCCGACAAGCGATTCAGAGAGTATGGGCGATTGGGTTTGTCTTTAATTTCTGTTTTGAAAAGAATTAGGGTTGGGTATTTTTGCATGTATAAATAGGTTGAGCAGAGGATGTTTGAAGGATGCCTGGGCTAGCCAGAGCACCAATTTTAGGTTAATTTGTGTTTTGAGTATCTTAATCATGTTCTAATTACATTTGCTAGGATTTCAATGAAACCCTAATTCCCTGTTGTGATTTCAACTTTGTCTGAGTTGTTCTTGATTGATTAAATTATCAGATAACTTCAATTCTAGTACCCAATGCTTTTCTCTCACAATGAATGCCAAGTATCCATTGTAGTTAGGCTATAACTGTGTTGAGTGTGCTGCAGCTCAAGCCTTAGAATTAGTTGCTAATTCCCTTGACTAGTTGTGCTTAATTAGACAACTAGTGCTCTGGGTTAGTACCTTAGCTTCTAATTGAAGTATCACTAGGAGAAACTCCTTAGATAGGTGGTAGAATTGACAAACTTCCCTTATCTGTCATAGGAACAAGAACACTCCAATTAGTTGACACATAACATGAATTGGAGGTGGATTTGACAATCCTAGTACTCATTTAATCTCATTACTTATAGTTCATTTTATTCCATTGTTATAACCTTCACTTAGTCGCATCGACAAAACCTCAGTTGTGTTACCTTGCTATAAAACCAGTTTAGTGAGCCTTAGATCATCTTAAGCACCACAAGTCTCTGTGGGATCGACCCGTATTTGCCCAGTTCTGCATTGTAGACACCGTGCACTTGCGGTTTAACATGTATGCATAAAACAAACCACTTCTAAAGCCTACCAATGAATCAATGGCAAATTAAAAATCTAGACGTAGAGAATGCTTTTCTGCATGGCCAGTTAGAAAAGACGTTTATATGCAACAACTAGCTGGTTACGTAGATCCTAATCATCCTAATCATGTCTGTAAATTACATAAGTCATTGTATGGACTTAAACAGGCGCCACGTGCCTGGTTTTGAAAGCTCGGTAACTACTTGATCAAGCTTGGATTTAAGGGATCAATAGCAGATAGCTCTTTGTTTGTTTTGCAGACTGCAGATTCCATCACGTATGTTCTTGTGTACGTTGATGATATTATTGTGATAAGATCACAACCATCTCATATACAGAAACTAATTGCAGATCTCGGTGCTGCCTTTGCTTTGAAAGATATGGGAGACTTATCTTTCTTCTTGGGTATCGAAGTTCTCAGGCATGGCAATGAGATGGTACTCACTCAAAGAAAGTATATTACAAATCTTTTGAAGCGCACAAAGCTAGATGGTGTAAAACCTGTCTGCACTCCATTGAATCCTAATGTGAAGATTCAAAAACACGGAACTAAGAGGTTCAAAGATGCTACTTTGTATCGTAGTGTGGTGATCGCAGTCGTAAGCGTCAAAAATAAATTACACTTTCTTACTACTCAAAATATAAATATAGCAAGGGCAAGAAAGGATCGTTCCCACAGAGAGGTCTTGGTTGTCAAATTGTTATGGTTTCATATATAAAACACCGGGGGTTTGCTGATTTTTATATACTAAAATAAAATAAAAGCCAAACAAATAAAAGTAAACACGCAAATCAAGGATGTGAAAATATTGGATAAAGGTTTCATCTTCAATTGTAAACAGTTTTATGAATATATGAATAGAATTCGTATTTAATCTCGCTATCATCAAAATCCCTAGAATATCTTATTGCAAGAATACTCCGTAAATTTCTTAAGTCATCAACACACACATTAGAGCTGCGTATGTGAATTCTACCTAAAGAATAACCTAACGCCTTGCGCTAATAAAGTTCAATTCCTAGGAGCATTAAGTTTCAGAAATAGGCTAATCAATGCAATTGAAATACATTGCGCAAACAATTCGAACAAAGGTCAATTTCTACATATGAATACAAGGATGTATCACTACAACCTAGCATCATATCATGCTACTCGTATTCAAGGTTATCGCTCGATGAAAACCCTAAAATAGCTATAGATATGGATGTGAGTTCAATCAATTCTAGACTTAACTAAACAAACATTCAATCATATTGCAATACGTCAATCATGCAATTATTATAACCCGTAGAAATCAAACGATAATATTGAGAGAAAACTAATTCATAAAAATCATAACTTGGTTGCAAAATCCAACTACATCTTCAACCAATAATAAAAACTTAGTTACTTGTGTATTTGGAAATCATCATAAAGAATTTAGAAGAATCTATCATGTGAAACCCTAGAAAACAAGTAGAAGTCTCCCTAATGGAGATCTATCTAGGTTTGAGAAGGACTTTTCTATTTATATGCTTCTCCCATTCCAAAAGGATACTCCTTCCAATATTAGGTCTTCTCAAAACCCATCTCCAATTGGTCCACCAAGCCCATGTGTGAGAAATACCCATGTGAAATTATGTCCAAAAACCGTCGCCGGAAAACTGGGATTATGGACGGAAATTGGCCGGGAAGATCGCGAAAATATCTCAATGACCGGCAAAGTCCACCCGGTCACCGGTCAACGGGTCGGACGGTCAACTAGTCACCGGCGGGTTAACTCTGGCCAAGCACCGAGTCGGGGAGAGTCGGGTGAGTCATCGGGTGAGTCGAGAGTCGATCAGGTTCACTGGACAAGCTAAATAGCTAGTCGACTCACTGGCCGAGTGACTTTGGCCGAGCCTTTGCACAATACGATCTGTGCTGCACCAGGATGGTGCATCACCACTTTACTTCCATCTCAGGCACTCAACATACCAGTTGCCTGCAATTTCCACTTAGCCTACACCTTCAATTGCCTGAATCACCCATCGTGCATCACATAGCATCTCTCAACCCCAAGCACTTTCTTTTACAAAACCGCACATCCTCAAACCCCAACAAAACGTGGCCATGATCGCAATACCAACTAAGATCAAAGCGCAAAGACAACCTCAAGCCTCTCCATTACATCCCACTATCAACAAGTAGCACCACCCGAAACGGCAAAGAACACAACAACTCCTGTCAATTCTTGCCAGCCCCTAAAGCTTCTTCCAACTATCCATTCATCTGCAGCTTACACTGCCATCTGGTCTTGCTTAGCCAAATGCAGTCGCAGCATACAAACCATGGCAGCAAACACAACAACTCCTGTAACACCCACTGTAAAAACTGCAGCTTATTCTTGACTGTGAAACCTAACACATTCATCTAATCATAACCCATAACTCCTCATAATCTTTTCAACAAAGACTAACCATCATTCAAAGATGAATCTTCCTTCTCTGAGTTCCACAGCCATTCTCAAGCCACTGCATCATTTTATAGCACCAACACCTTATTTCAGCTCCAAATACATTTGCACAGCTCACTTTTCCAACAGATTTGATCCTCTTGCAATCTTCCACAAAACCCTTGTAACTTAGCCAAAATTCAAAACCACAGCTCTCTTCATCTTTGAATCAACAAAGACAAACTCCAGCCTACTATTCCTTGCTTTATGACATGGCAGCAACACCCTTCTGTTACTTCAACTCCAATAGCAACTACAACTTGAAGAGCATGACAACATCACAAACCATTTCGTGTCATTTGTCTTAGTAAATCTCACCCGAAACGGCTCAAATTTCAACCCATTACAGATCTATCTCAGGCTACAAACCACCATATGAACACAAGAACAACCCCAATTCAAGAACCCTAACTTTCATTTCATCTGAACTTCTGATTCTTCTTCTATCTCGTGTTCAAACACAGAGTCACTACAAACCCATCTCTTCCTCTTCCATCTCTCGATTCATTTGAGATCTTAATTTCTCGCTTCAACCATCTCTCGATTCATTTCAAGGTGTTGACCCATCTCTTCACGTAAACTTAATTATCTATCTCAAAATCGAACCCAAGAAAAACCCCAACTCTATTCTTCAATTGCCGTGTCGAGACAGACCACGATTTCATTTCTTCTCCAATTAACAACACCAAATAGCTATTCTCGATCTGAATCTGAGCAACAGATCCTTGTTCTTCTTAAAATTCATCTCCATCTCAAATTCTCACATCGATTCCTCTTTATTTCCACCTGAGCTGCTATTTTCTCTCTCGATTCCTCTCTTACAGCAACGCCATGGCTTCTCTGAATTTTCAGGTGAGTGGGACGAAGAGAAATACGATTATTCTCTCGAATTCCGTGGTTAATGTAGGAAATGAATGTGGATATATCCACCTGTGTAAGGCAGATAAGGGGTAACCAAAGTGATTCTAGGCACCACTCATCCGATAAGGGCCATCTTGATTTACAACCCCTTAACCATGGCTCAGCTCCAAATAGTGTCCGCTATTGCTTTGAAATGACAATTTAGCCCGTTTTGCTCAATTTGAATGATTTCCGCTTCTTTTCCTCCGTGCGACTCCAGAGTACCTAATAACTCAAAAACACGCGTAAAGTACATAATTCACCAGAAAAATAGCAAAGAAAGCGTAACTACTAGATAGTAAATTAGGTGTTTTAGACACCTATCATGTGGTTGGGGCACTTCAATACTTGCATCTTACAAGGCCGGATATCTCAGTGGCAGTAAATAAGGTGTGCCAGTACATGCATGATCCATTTGTTGAACACTGGGAATTAGTTAAGAGGATAATCAGGTATCTCAAAAGTACTATTGATTTTGGTTTGCATCTGAAAAGTACAAATGATTTTTCTCTCCAAGCGTACTTCGATGCAGTTAGGGTGACTTGGATGATCGGCACTCCACTAGTGGATATTGTATATATTTTGGTGGAAACTTGATATCTTAGAGTGCGAGAAAACATAAAACAATTTCGAAATCGAGTACAAAAGCTGAGTATAAAGGGGTCGCCTTGCAACCTCAAAACTAATCTGGATTCAGTCTTTACTAAAAAAGTTAGGGGTTATTCATTCTACTCCCATCTATGGTGTGATAATTTGGGTGCTACCTATCTTACTGCAAACCCTGTGTTCCATGCAAGAACAAAACACATAGAGATTGACTATCATTTTGTCAGGGAACGAGTGGCAGATAAGCAGCTTCAAGTCAGGTTCATCAGCTCACGTGATCAATTGGCAGATATATTTACAAAGGCCTTTCAGCTCCTAGGTATCAGATTATTCGCAGCAAGTTGCACATTCGTCAACTCAAGTACAACTTGAGGGGAGGTGTTAACGATAACAGAGTCATCACTCCTAAAGACTCTCAACTAAGTTAGTCAACAGACCAAGTATTTTGCTAGAGTCTTTAGGCTACATTTAAGTCTGTTCTGTTAGAGTTTTGAATTTGTTAAACACTCTGAAACAACCAATAATGTATTCTTCTCATTTTAAATAAGATCTAGACACCACATGAAAAGTGTGGAAGTCATTCACCAAAAACATTTCTTAAGTTTAAGAAATCTTAAATGAATTGAATACCCAGGATATTTGTGGAATCTAAATAAATCCAATTTGAATACCATGGATATATAATGATTCCTTACATATCCTAATTGAATACCAAGGAAAGCAAGGCTGCTAATAGGGGGTACCAATTTGCTTGGGGGTGTACCAACCCCAAGGCAAATGTTGTTTTGTCTTATTTGTATTTTGGTACACCCCCAAGCAAACTGGTCCCCCCATTAGCAATCTTGGAATTTTTAGGATTGTCAAAAATTCATGTAAATCCTAATCCAATAAACCCCAGTAAAAACTTTACAGACAGAGAGAGAGAAAGATAAGAAGCTAAGACTGGGTCTTATGTGCATGCCCAGCCCCTTCCCAAGACAAAAAAGCGTGGCCAAAAGGGGGTCTTCCCGTAAGGCTTCCCTAGTGTGCGGGAATCCCAGCGGGAAGACTCCGGGAACGGCTATCCATTAGCCATTTTGAAAAAGCAGAAAACGGTCAATCATTAACCGTTCTTCTCAATAATAACGGAGAATCATTGTCCGTTCCACTAGAACGGCTACTCATCGACCGTTTTTCCTTTCTTAGAACGGTTAATGGCTAGACGTTCCTTGACCTTTTTTCGTTTACACTCCATGTACACTCATTTGCAGTTTCTGTTTTGTTTTGCCAATAGTATTTACGCTAGACGGGTAGACACATTTGAGGTTAAATGTCGTATTTAGTTTATATAATATGGTTGTTGTAGTGTACACATGGAGTTGCTAAGTCGTATTTAGTTTGTAGAATATTTAAATATAAGTGACAAAGATGTGTAAACAATTTTATTTTATTTGGGTACTTAAACTATGTAGTACATTAAATAAAAATTACTGGAAATTAAACCTAACTCACTGTCGCAGGCATTGCGACTGCACTTAGTCGGTGCAACAACCCTTTAAACTGTTATGCGTCCCTAACGGCCGAGTGTAGTATCGGGAGGGTTTTATAGAGATGTACCCACAAAATCTATAGTGTTGGCGCAGACGAACTAATCTTCGTCATCATCTTCACCCTCTTCACGGCATAATATCTCGGGATCGTATTCTTGTGCAACCTCTCGCTTCAGAGTAAATAACATTCGTATAATTGGAATGCTTTACTGGGTTGCAACTTCGTATCTATGTTGCGAATGAAGTTCCTATATTATACAACCAAATATTAAAATTGTGTTATTAAAAATATGTTATGAAAATTTAAGATGTTTGTCCAAAATTAGTATACTTACACATTCGTTCATTGTCCATACGTAAGGCATGTTTCTTAAAAGTGAAACCAAAAACTTAGGTACAACTTAACCTTTATCTTAATATTCGGAACCCGGTTTTGTAAAACTCTAGATGTTTTATGGTGTGGGTTTCCGTTCCTAACCGTCAAATGTAGAACCACAAGCTCCCATAAATTGACCCCTGAAACAATATTTCTTGTTTCTCCTTCAGCGACAAAGACATTAATCCAAGACTAGATGATAACTGCATCTTCAAGAGGGGTGAATCTGGCGACCATGACTACTAAAATAATAAAAGGAGGTGCTGAAAATTAAAGAGAAGATATATCTAGTATAAATAAGATGTTGATAATTTGGTTGTGTTGTTATGGTATAGAGCAATATTATTTATAGTACATTGCCTGTCTTTTTGGTGTCTCAATTTTCAAATCTTACTATTGTTATTGTGGTCTAGTGTGGTCACTTTGTTTACTGATGCATTTATGTCGGGTCGAGTTTTCTTATCACCAGTTGTCGGTTTAGTCATATCACTCATAAATTTATTACACTATTTGCGAATCTGTAAGTGAGTTTTCTTATCACCAGTTGTCGGTTTCGTCGGTTCACTCATTAATTTATTACATTATTAAAGATTCGGTAATTGAGTTGACGTATCAATGTATTTTTCATCTTTCGACATATCAACTCACATCAGTTATTTCGACATATTTGTTCCTGATTTTATTTTCATTCACTTTTATACGTGTCCAGCTAGTATTCTAGTCAAGTGCAACTTTAGCATCGTCATAATGTATTTGGATTTTTTAAATCTTCAGTATGTTTTGTCGTAACCTATTTGTTCGACTACTTTTCCAAATAAATACATGTACTTGTCTTAAGACTCATCATATCACAAATAGTATGGTAACATTTTATACTTTTCTATAAAATCCCCTAAATTGGAACACAAATAGCATACCCTCATTCCATATGCAAGTTTTGTAAGAAAATATTCTAGTAAGTTTTGTAAGAAAATATTCGTGATGAGGTTTAGTAATGAAGAAGATGTCGGTGTTGTGGAAGCATAGATTATAGAAACTAATCGAGCCAGAATCCCAGGAGAAGTAAATCAATCAACCGAATTTTAGAACCGCGTTTTCAAAATTTTGAAGATATTACCGGAAACGACAATAGAAGAACAAAGAAGTCAGTAACAAACAGATTCAACCTAATTAATACCGAAATCCAAACCTTTGTTCATTGTTTAATATCAACTTGAAGCATGCATCATTGTCATACGAAGTTCGAGTAAGGATATAATAAAAACTAGTTAATAAGTTGATTAACTATGTACTCTAATGTCAAATGTTTTATGTTAAGTTATCATGTTAATGTTTTCTTTTTCTTTTTTATAAAATGAAACCTCGGATCGAGTAGCGTGAAGACAAGAAGAAACCTTTTAAATTTGATGCATTGTATGAGCAATTGAAAGATGTTGTACCTTGTTATAATCTTGAATGAATATATAAGTGCGAACATGTTTTTTAATAAGCATAATAGTCTTAAATTCAAAAATCAAATGGATACAATAGGATTATAGTTAACAAACACTCTAATTAAATAAAAGCATCTCTAATTAAAATCACAACTAATTAACAACACCACTAATTAACTAATAACCAAGACAACTAATTAACCATCAAACAAGACAACTAATAACCAAGAAAACCAACTACCCATATTAAGCAAGTCAATTAAATAACTAATTACAAGGATCGTATCCCAACCGGTACATATTTCCTCCAAAGATCTTTCTTATCGCATATTTCTTCCATTCAGCAAGATTTCCACATCCGTTAATAATATTTTCATATCTTTATGCCTAATGGACATTTCTTCATTCAGGATTTTTTTCTATCTAGCCAAGGTATCCCTTGTCCCATTTTCAACTACCTGGCGCATTAACTCATTTTCAGCTAATTTTTCATCATGTTTGACTGCATCCTTCTTCTCAAAATAATGAATCATGTTGTTCCATCCTCGTTCTGCAACTTTAGCCATGGAATTTTCCATCTTAGCCTTATCTCTGCTAAGTCCCCTAGGTTTATCTTTTGCAAAAAAACGTGTTTGTGTTTGGGTTTCCGTTGTTGTATCCGTGCCATCACCATCTTCACTTTCTGAAACAACCATAAGAATCGGGGTGGACTGACTAGGTTCACCATGATGGGACCTTAAATTCTCCGGGTCACAACCTTCAACATGCTGCCTCAAAACTGCAAAAACCGCGTCATGTTTCCAAGGTTTTCCCCCCCTTCCTTCAACAAACTTCATTATTGATTCTATGTACTGCAGCCATATATTGGGAAAGTGTCAATGAAGTAAATCACTGAATTAATATTATCATATGAAATGAAATTAAAATTAATAACCTTGTTTGTATGAGGAAACTTACTATTTGTTCACCAGTCCATCCACTAGGCGGGTTCCTGAGAAAAGCCGCCACTATCACAGCAAATCTTCTACAATCTGATTTGAGGGCACTCATTCTGTTTTTGAAGCGCTTTCCGAGTCCGGTTTGTACAAGTGCCAAAAGTACGGTGGTATCCCGGTTCGATTTTATCCCAGAAAGTTTCTGAATATTGATACCTCCCGACTATTGAATCGGTTGCAAACATAACATAAGCTTTTACAATTGCCAAATCTTCTGCTCGTGTAAAATTAACCATTATGTTTTGGAACAAGTACAATAAATCAAACCAAAATATAAAATAATTGCAAAGAGATATAAGATTTTGAAGTGATTTTCAGGTGAGTGATGGCTAGATTTGGATTGGTGTGATTTTTTTGTTACCAAAAATCACATATATAAGGCGTTTTCAAAAAATAACCGTTAGATTAAAACGGCATATGATTAGCCATTTTTGATTTTTGTTCGCAAGATGATTCTAGCCGTTGAAGATCTAACAGACAAGAAATATAACGGCTAACAGTCAACCGTTTGAACGGTTTATAGTTACCCGTTTTACTTTGGTTGTCGTTAGATCATCAACGGTCTTTTTAATCTAACTAATTTACGGAAGAACGGCTAACAATTAACCATTTTTCTCAAACGTTCAAATTTCAAACCATGTATATATATATCAGAAGTTGAGTTTTAATTCACTACATCAAATATAAAACAAAAATTTCACCACTCAAGTTTTAAAGTTCGATTTATCAAATTTGTTGGTTTACATTTTATTAATTTATGTTAGTTTGTAGAAAAAATAATGGTTAATTTTAGTGAACAAGAAGATATTCAACTTGTGAAAAGCTTTTGTACTTGTAGTAGAGAGCGACCGGATTTTTTGGTTATGGCATTTGAAACTTTTGGAATGATATGTCGGTCAAGTTTCATTCGGGAGGGGTGTGACCCAAAGATCCATGCTCTTCGGTGTCGCCTAGGTTTCCTTAAGATGAATTGCAGGGTTTTTAGTATTTGTCTACGGCGTATAATGACGTAATTTTATCCAAAATTAAGTTTACCGAGCAAGGAAGGGAAAAATTTCGTCACTCAAGCGTTAATGATATATTTGGAGTGCATTTGCATATCAATCCAGTAACATATCTAATAATCTACCAAGTTATTTAGAGAATATAAAATGCTTATTTTATAGGTTGTCTTAATGTTGTGTGTTTCTATGTTGTGTTATTTAACAAATGTAATGTATTTTCTTTTTTTCCCCGCAAATGTAATGTTTTTCTTAGTACCTCCAAATTTAATGTTTTTAATATTTTCCCGCAAATGAATGTTTTTCTTACTTTAAATTTGAATTTGTAGTAACCATGTCTCACCGCTCACATAAATAAAAAAACATATAATAACTCACCGCTCACATAAATAAAAAAAAAAACATATAATAAAATCATTCGGAATCGGAGCCCAAAAAAAACTTTTTCCCGGTCGTAATGGTCTTGATCAACATCAACCTCGTCCATGTCTTCTCCCGAATCCAGCTCGTTGTCTATCGCATCTCCCGTGCATTTCACCATCCCTTAGACCTTGACCATGTCGTTCCCATATATGAGCTGCAAGTTCCGTACGAAGTCTCTCCTGAAGAACTGGGTTTTGTAATGACTCGCTTGTCTGCCTCAAGTTTCCGACTATAGGTGCATGAGGTGGGTCTAACACAGAGTAACTCTTATAAATTCCATCCACTAAATAATACCCCTGCATGTACTGGTTCCCATTGATAGTAAAATGACAAGGTGGTGCAATACCATTGAGATTGTCATCAAACAAATTAGAGGACTTCAAAACATTAAGATCATTGCTTGATCCACCCACTCCAAAATACCCATGCCAAAACCACCTATCGTATGAAGCAACCGCCTCAAGAACACAGGTGGGATAACTTTTGTGGCATGTGTGTGTTCCCACCTCGTCCATCGGACACACCCTCCAACCCCAATGCATACAATCCAGGTGTTTGAGGGTGAAAACGATTTCTGCTGATTTTAGTAATTTCGGGTGTGCGGGTGAGAAACGAATTTAAACCCTAAACAATGTACTGCAAGGGAGTACTTTAGATTCGAGAGATCAATCTGTACAAATCCGGCCTAAACCAAGAAATGGCCGTTCCAGACTTGCTTCGGTCACAAAGAGGAGGAGAATGGGTTGGTTTTGGGGAGGGAAGCGAAGAAAGTGTTGAGACCAGGTTGATTCTGGAAGAGTAGTTGTTTCACGACTTGTATGGGAAAATGGGAAGCTAACAGATGGAAAGCTAGCAAATGTTTCCGAGTGTCGTATTTCTCATGCTTGAACTTGTTCTTTGGTGGAAATAAGTAAGACCTATTTATACAAGTCGGAGTGAAACGTACTCTGGTCTCATTAAGGAATGGAATAATGGGTGAGTAAATGGGAGGAGGTGGTAACCGTTAACGCATGGAATTTATGTTCCATAAAAGAGAGCGTTTCACCATTATTCCATGTATTTACTAACCGCCTCATCCTTATGACACTTCCTTATGACGGGCGTAGTGTATGCCGCACGCTGTAAACCGCCAAACCAATACCCAAAGTGGATCCCCCAGTTTGTGATATGTGTTGATGTCTCGAATGTTTTTGTGGAAAACATGTAGCCTGCTTTTGTTCGCCCGGCAAGTCGAGCTTGACGAGACTTGCCGGGCTTGGTGACCTTCGACGGTCGAGATTTTGAATCTTAAGAGAAGAGGTGGTCGTTGATTGTCGCACGCTTCCGTTGGTTGCATAGGGAAGGCTAGTAAGGAAGGCACGGCAAGGTTGGCATGCCATTGGCATGGCATGCCTTGGCGTGGCCAAACTAGATTTTGGGTCAAAGGTTACCATGCATTGTTTAGTAGCCTGACGGCCGGGATTTGATCATGGGATTGAAGGGGACCGTTGATTGTCACACGCCTTCGTTTTAGTAGCCGCATAGGGAAGGCCAAAGCATGGTGGCGCGACTAGGTTGGCATGCCGTGGGAATGGCATGCCTTGGCTCGGTTTGGGGGTGGCCAAACTTAGGATTTCGGGCCAAAGGTTACCATGCGTTGTCTGGTAACCTTGGATGGCTAAGATTTGAT
Source organism: Papaver armeniacum (assembly GCA_023531295.1). Lineage (NCBI taxonomy): Eukaryota > Viridiplantae > Streptophyta > Magnoliopsida > Ranunculales > Papaveraceae > Papaver > Papaver armeniacum. The sequence goes on from JAJJWW010006858.1 coordinate 47,767, forward strand.
CCTGGGATTGAAGGGGGCCGTTGATTGTCGCACGCCTTCGTTTTATTAGCCTCATAGGGAAGGCCAGCATGGTGGCGCGACTAGGTTGGCATGCCGTGGGCATGGCATGCCTTGGCGCGGTTTGGACGTGGCCAAACTTGGGGATTTTGCCAAAGGTTACCATGCGTTGTCCGGTAACCTTCGATGGCTAGGATTTGATCCTGGGATTGAAGGGGACCGTTGATTGTTGCACGCCGTTTTAGTAGCCGTGATAGGGAAGGCCAAAGATGGTGGCGCGGCTAGGTTGGCATGTCGTGGGCATGGCATGC